>JACGTJ010002411.1:7774-39671 GCA_014858695.1 Chrysomya rufifacies | reverse complement strand
ATAAAAATATATATTAAATATTAAGCAACAACACAAAAAAAAAACAAATAAAATAAATTAGGAGAGTATCAACAGAAGCGGGAGGGTTAAATGTAACAATTTCAAATTCTTCCGCATTAATATTTGAAAATAACGTAAGAAAAAAATAAGAAAATACAATTTTCAACACATCTCTTAAATTTTGTAATAAATATATACATGAGAAATAAGAACAAGAAGAAGAGCATCTAAAATAATGACTCCATACTCCATATTCAGAATATGTTTTTTTAATTTTGAAATAGGCAAGGCGAGGGAGGGATTGAGTATAAGGTTTATTATTTGTATACTCAAAGTTTTGAATTTTTGTTTTTATTTCAAATAAAAGTCTTTTCAATATTTCTCATATGAGAATAAGATTTGTAAATGATTTTGCTCCGTGTGCATTATTTTAAATATGTTTTTTATGTTAGGAGAGCAAGTTTCGACCAACAAATTTGAAATGTTTTTTGGTAAATGAATGAAGGGAATTTTTAAAATTATATGTTAATGTGATTGTTTGTGCTACACTCTCTCCCTCTCTCTTTCTTTTAGCCGTCTTTTTCTAATGTTGTATCGAAAGTTTTGATGTGTTGTGCCGTGTGCAGTATGAAATAAAGACTACCTGCGCTGAGCATCAGTGAAGTTCATTTTAAATCGGTATTTTTCACGTAGTGGTACCTCAGTGCGGTAAAGTGCAAATTATTTTTCTAAAAATTTTCAAATTTTGAAATTTAGTGAATTTTTTGTTTTATCCCACATAGTGGCTATATAATTAATTGTACGAATTCTTTTTAATACATAGATTTAAACAAACAAAATGCCTTTCACTCCCGTCGAAACTCCAAAGTGCCCCAAGTGCGGCAAATCCGTATACGCTGCCGAAGAACGCGTTGCTGGAGGTTACAAATTCCACAAGACCTGTTTCAAATGTGGTAGGTGTTGAATAACAAACGAAAAACTTAAATGATTAAAATATAAACTTTACAAAAAGTATTTATTTGAAGTTATTTGAAAAGTTTATGAATTGAAAATGTGTGAAATTCGAAACTAATAAGATAATTGAAACTTTTTTAGGAATGTGCAACAAAGCTCTTGACTCCACAAACTGCACAGAACACGATAAGGAATTGTACTGCAAAAATTGCCATGCCCGCAAATATGGACCTAAAGGTTACGGTTTCGGTGGCGGTGCTGGTTGCCTTTCCATGGACACTGGTGCTCACTTGAACAGAGAGTAAGTTTCACAAAATCTTTTTTTTTAACTTAAAATTAAATTAAAATAAACCAAGTTAGTTTTAACCCCCTATAAACTGCATTTTAAACAAGAATACTATTTACTTATACACATATATATTTACTATGTATATAACTATATGTAAATATGAATATATATATTGACATGGAAAGGAATACTATATATACCACTAAAATACAGATGTATAAATGTATCTATGTATGTACCAGTTATTAAAAGTGCAAATTGTAACAACTAAAGTGTTACATACATATAACAAAACTATTACATCAATTCAAACAAAAAATAATCAAACAAAAAGACCAAAGAAAAAAGATTAAATCATAAATATATATTCTATGGATAGAAAACTATCCAATTAAAATATTACATACATAAATACTATATACAAATAGTGCAAAATAAAACAAATTAAATTTATTATAGCCACATACATAATACAAATACACTTTTACTTAATATATTAGATATGCATATATGTATGTAAATTATAACACATATACATTAGGCAGGACCCAATTATTCAATTAAATGGAAATTTGAAACTTTGAAATTAGTTAAAGACGATGAAAATATTTTTATTTCAAAATTCAAAAGTACTCTTGAACAAGAGAAAGTTTTTATTATTCCAAATTCAATTTTAAAATCTTGCTCAAGTTTATTAATATTTTTCTAAATTGTAGATTTAAAAAAATTCAAATAAAATACGTCCAGTTAAATCTAAAACTATATTTAACTGTATTGTAATTATTACATATTGTTTACTAAAATATTTCTGATCTTGTAAGCTTTCGCATGATATATAAAATATGAAATTTTTCGTAATTTAATAACAAATCATGTACAAAAACTTCAAACAAACTTTCATTTCATGAAGATTTAATTTCAAAATAACAATTTACAAATTTACTAAGATTTCCATTTTAATTAAGAAATTTTATTTTGAATAAATTTCACTAATTGGGGCTTTCCTAATATTTTACATATACATATATACACACATACAATATTTTTTTTATTTTTTTAATTAATATACTACACACACACACACTCACCACTAAAGTAGACAGCCGCAAGTTGTTATGTATATAACTGTGTCACCGTTTATTTTTAATTACATTTTTCCCCTGTTGATATATATTTTTTTCTTTTAAAAAAAGAGAAAATTAAAAGAAAATAAATTAGAAAATAAAAAAAAAAAATAAGGAAAGAAAAAGTACATACATACGTACAATTAATCTCACATACACAAACATACATTTTTCATTTTGTGCAACAAAAATATATATATATATGAATTATTTTTATATGTATATAAATTTAAATATTACAACAAAATTATTATCGATAATTTATAACAGATTTACTTTTATTGTTTAAAAAAAGAAAAAGAAAAATATATAATATATGTAGTTGTATATGTAGTATATGTATATGTATAAGTAGTATAAGAGTTTTTAAGTTTCGTTTTTAGCTTAAGTGTACTTACTACAAAATGATTTTTTTGTATATTTAAAAAACAAAAAAAATCATTCAATCAATCACAAAACACATAACTAAGTTTAATTTTCGTATTATCACAGCAACTAAATTATTAAACTGGAGAATTCTATAGACGCAACAACGATGGAATTCAGGATTTGATCTGTTTCAGTTTCATTTAAATGTTTCAAGAAAATAAAAAAATAGTCCATTTTGTTGTTTATCTACTACAACTCCACCAACCACTACTCTACTACTACTTCTATATCTACCACCTTCTACTACCGTTATTATACTTTCTCCCCAATATGTACAATGTACTCGTATAAGAGAAACAAAAAAGAACCTTAGAAAGAAAGATAAACATAACAAACAGACAGTACATAATGAAGTGGTATTTTTTCTTATATTAATTATAATTTATTATTTGTTTGTTTTTTTTTTTAAATATTTGTTTATATTTGTCTCATTTTTTATGTTTTAATCAAATCATGTTTAATTTTTGTTTTTCTTAAATTAATATTTTTTTTGAAAACAATTAATTAAACTAAAAAAAAAAATTATGTATTTTTGTTACATTTTAAAGTAATTATTCTATTATTATTAATTTGCGTCTTTTTATAAATAATTAAAACAAAAAAACTATACATATAAATACTTATATACATATATTTTTGTTATAAAATGAAATTTTTGTCAAATAAAATAGACTTCTATTGAAAAAACACACACACACAAAACAAAAAAATGTAATTGTTAATTAATTTATTTGTTTAAATGTAATAAACAAAAAACAAAAAAAAAAAAAAAAAAAAGATAAACGGTGAGCGAAAAAGTTAAACATAAACTTGAAGTTGTCTAAAATGAATCGCATGGCTTAGCCAATATAAAATAATAATAATAATAATAATAATAATAATCATAGTTTATAAAGATATTAACTCTGAATATTGTAAATATTATTAAAAATTAAAATCATAACATCTAAAAAAAAAAAAATACCATTTTGGTGCAAAACTATTAACGCCTAAAACTATTAAAAATACTACAAATAAAATCTCTAATATTTTTATGCTGCAAAAAGCTACTACTACAATTTTTATGTTCTAAAATTCTTACAAAATGTTTAAAACTGTTACACTTTAACTTGCTTTTCTCGTACAAATATAATTTTCTAGCATTTCCTAAAAAAAAACTTTTTGAAAAAAACTAAACATTCCCTCAGAAAAGAAAAAAAAAAAAACGTTCTACATCATTTCCCTTTCTACAAAAATCTTTTCCGTACACTTCTTTTGAAGCTATTGTGTTAAAACTCTGTTAACCTGCTTATAATTTGTTCAAACTATCAGTGAAGATAATTGATCTCAACGATAGCGGTTCAATGCATTGTTGTTATCTCAACATTTTCAATATTTTGTTGCTTTTTGTTTAAAAATAACATATGTATTATTTTTTTGAGAATTAGTTGATTGTATAACAATCAAATCTAACTTCAGCTTTTATTTGTTTTATACAAATTTAATGAAAATTTCAACGTTAAGCAGCTTTTGCTAAATTATATATACAATTGTTTTTATAAAGAAATAAGGGATAGTGATTGAAAACTTTCATCGTATTTAGAAACTATTGAAACGTAAGTAAATTTGATTTGGAAAAATAAAATGTTTTGAATAAGTCTTAAATAGCGACAATTTTTGTTAATCTGAGTGAAAAGTAAGCCCGTAAAATTGGAAATTTTACTCTCACTTGAATTAATATCATTCCTTATACAGTTTTTGTTTGATCCACAGCTATATATAGAACAGGAGCTAGTTACAGGCTATGTTAGACTTCATTAGATGTCACTTCCTTAATTTGGGCCTACCAATTTTTATACAATTTTTTTGAGGACAGTAAATAACCAATTGTAATCTTTAACATCACTACTGTGATAAAAAACTTTTATGTTCAATTTTGTAAAATTTTTTTTCCAAATTAATTTATTTACTGTGTGTTAAAATGAAACATTATCCTTCATATATTAAACCCACAACGTAAAAAAGCGTAAGAGCAGAAAACTGAACTTTATAGGAACATAAATTTTATGTTGGCACATATTTTTGTGTATACTGCGGTATATAATACTGTAAAAATTTTATACAAAAATTCCAAATTCGAAAAATGCTAGCTATGTTTTTATGACGTTTGGGGCTCAATATAATAAACTTATTTCAGAAACCTTGAACACACAAAACAAAACAAAACAAAACAAAAAAACATCAAAATTCTTCCAATTCTCTTCTGTTTATGTTTTAACGTAGGCGTATGAGCAATATAAACAAATTAATATTGCTCATACGCCAGTTTGATTAAAAATGAAGATTATAAAAATACCACAGAGTAATTCATTTTTGAATTCGTAAAGAATTTGTTTAAAGTCTCTGATTGTTATTATTTATATATAAAAAACCCAAATTTATATAAAGAAGTAAACCATGAATATGCTATTTTAAAATATTAATACTAGAATTACTGTATGTTTCGATGGTTCGTAAACTTTTCAAACTGATGTTTAATCTTGGATAAATTGACATGCAAAATAAACAGTCAAGTCCGGAAACAGCTCGAAAAGATAAGTTTACAGGTATTCGACTTAGAACCTTTGACAACAAAGTTAGAGCCTTTTGACTGGAGGCTAACATATTTATATTATTTGTGCTTTAAGATTAATTAGAGGGTTGATGCTTTTCTTTCGCTTAAAAAACTGTTGTACATTATTTCAGGAGCTTAACTAGAGAAGTTAAATTTTAGAAAGCGGAATTCTAAAATGTAACGTTTTTGGGAAAATGAAAGAAAATATTTTTTTCTACATTTATAAATCCTTTTGTTTGAACATAATATAAGTCAAAGAAATATTTATTAATTAATTTTAAATATTATTTTCTTCTATTTTCGATCACTACGAAAATGTATGCTAATGTGTTAGATTTATTTTACCAATTTTGTAGTAATTATTTCCAATTGTATAATTCTATTCCATACTCAATATTTATTCCTGATTTTATGAACATAAATTTCGAAGTCTTCGATTTTTATATAACAATTTTGTATTCCTATTTCAATCTTAAACTTTTAGCAAAAACCCTTTTAAATTTGTCCACAACACATTTTTAAAAAACAAGCTAGATTTTTTATCAATCAGTAGAATATAAATATTCAAATTTTGAATCATTTGTTTATAATGGAATAAGTAAAAAAAGTGATTGATTTATTAAAAGAGTGAAACAGAATTTTTAGTCACCAAAATAATCACTCAAAGAAATGATTACTTTGAGTGATTATTTTGGATTAACAATAAAAAATACTTTATTTTTGCTGGAATACGCCTCAGATGACAAAAGCATCTTAATTATATAAAAATTGTTTTCAGTACAGGATTATAGTATAAATTAATTCGTCGTCAAATATTTTGAGGTTAAAATTAAACTGAGCACAAATGATTAGATAAATGTCCATTTATCTAGAATTACACTTTAAACCAGATTTTACCAAAAATAAAATAATAACAACTTTGAACTGGAAATAAATATTTTACTTCTGTTTATTACTTTGTTGAAAATCCAGATAAAAATTTGATAAATTAAAATCCCTAACCCACGATTTCTACAAAAAAATAACTAGAAGTTAAAGTGTAACACTCAATTACATATGTCAAATTTGTCTGAATTCAGTGAAAGTTAAATTTTACTTGTAGTTGTATTCTGGGGAAAACCGAGTTTATAAATAAACACGTTTACTCCACTCTTCGATATTCAACAAAAATCTGTTCAAATTATTATAATTCTTTTTGCTTTAAAAAATTATGAAAGTATTATAACTTTCTAATTGAAATATGAAATACCTATCAAATATAAGCGAACGTAAACATTGATAGCGAACGTAGACATTGATATAAACACAACTAAAATATCGCCCTCTTGTAAAATTAACTAAAACTAATATTTTACTAAGAATGAAATAAATTGTTTAACAAAAATCTAATAAATATTTTCTACTTATTTATTCTTTGTAGAGAAATTGATGGTGTTCGCAATGGTGCTCGTCTTGAACCCAAAAAAATTGCTAAAGCTCCTGAAGGTATGGGTTGTCCCCGTTGCGGTGGTTATGTTTATGCCGCTGAACAAATGTTGGCCAGAGGCAGGGTAAGTATTGAGTTTTGATTATTTTATTTATTTAAATTATCGAGATGTAAAACATTTTAAAATAAACAACAACAACAAAAGGGTTATCACAGAAGATGTTTCAAATGTTTACTTTGTAATCGTACTTTGGATTCTACAATGCATTGCGATGGTCCTGATAAGGATATCTATTGTAGAGGTTAGACAATTATTAAAAAAAAAAGTGATTCATATAAAATTATCTTCGCCGTGTCATTAGTAAATGTTTAATGTAATATGACTAAGTTAAATGTGTGGTTAAAATGAAATGTCCAACAAAACATAACAAAAAAAAATATCGTTCTAAAGCTGTTAAATTCAATTAGCATTTTTAGTAATTAATTTATCTGTTTAATAGTTGTTGTTATATGCATTTTTCTGTTTATTTTTATTGTTTTTTGTCACCACTTTGTGAATTAGGCTTGGCATAAAGAGTGCTTCAAATGCGGTAACTGTGCCAAAGGCTTAGATTCCATTTTATGCTGTGAAGGTCCAGACAAGAACATCTATTGCAAAGGTAAGTAATTTCTGTTAGAAGAAATTCTTTTGGTTGTTAATTATTACCTGAATTCTGCTCTTACAAATACTAGAGTAAGAGCTTGTTCAGACTAGAGGACGTCAAACATGATTCTTCGTACTCTCCATCTCTCTTACTATTCTCTCTTAGAATTAGTGTTGAATACTAAGTGTTTTTTAATTGACAATACTACAAATTGTCTACTAACTGTATTACAAAAACGCATATTGTTAACAAAAATGAGATTACGAAGGGATACCAAAACAGAATAAAATTTTTCTCTCTGCGATATATTCCCTAGTCTGAACAGAAAAATATGATTTTTTATTGAGAAAATTAAAAATCAAAATTTAAATTTCTTTTATTTAAATCATTATTTGTGTAAGGTCTGTGTATTAATTGTTTGTGTATATTTATGTTTATTTGTTTTTCTCAAATGCAGCTTGTTATGCTAAAAAGTTCGGACCTAAGGGTTATGGTTACGGTCAGGGCGGTGGTGCTCTCCAATCTGACTGCTATGCTAATGGGTAAGTTTTGAATTCAAATTATTTGTATGTTTTAAATGTAGTGTACATATTTTATGTAAATATAAAAAATAAGTTTTATCAAATATGGATGAGGAGTTCCAAGGTATATAAGTGTATTAATCAAGATTTGTAATCAATTCTAAATTCTATTAAATAATTGATATTAGTAATTAAAAATTGTTTCATTTTAATACTATATCATATCATTTATATACTTAATAATTTTTGGAAATTATTTCAAAATTGTTTATAATATTAAACATATTTTTAAAGGTTGTTACGCTCAAAGGTTTGGTGCTAGAGGCTATGGTCATATAGGCATGTCATCGTTAGGTCTAATGTCTGATATTAAAGATACTGAATGGCAAAGGTATATTTAAGATATTTTATGAATTCCTACAATTCATTCTACATACACATACATACAGACCTAATATGTATTGTATAAATAAATGTTTACATATTTGTGTGGAAAAGTTATACCAAAATTTATGTATACATAAATACAAAAAAAAGAAAACAAGATCGATCATTGTGTATTCAAAAATATATATGTATATACATTTTCTATGTGGGAGAAAAACATACGTACATATATTTCGAAAAAAAAGCAAAGTTCTCTAGAAATTATTTATAAAATGCTTACATACATACAAGTTAAATATTTATATGTATGTATTTATGTTATTATATATTTGTAGTATATATTGGTTAGATAATTTGTATAATAAATTTTGAAATTTGTTTTTTTTTTTTTTTTTTTTTTTTTTTTTTAATCGTATTTAGCATCTACACAGAAATGCGTTTATGTATGTTTAATTATATTATAAACAAATTATGAAAATTTTATCTATATAAAATCTTTTGATTTTATTTTTATTCACAGCCACATGTTAATGTCTTTTTATCCAAAATGTTTGGTATATTTTGCCAAAGTTTCTTGTGTATATCTAATTATCTATTAGTTATTTATTGTTTTTATTTTTCTTAAATATTTATATATTTAAGAATTTTATACATTAAAAACCGAAATGAAGCATCGACTTTCCTTGAAATAGGAAACATTTAGACATGTGGAAAATTTTTGTTATAAATATAAAAGTGAAGGTTTTAAAACAAAAAAATATACTTGTTTTATAGCAGAAAAAGCATATGAGGAATTTAATATAGGCTGTGTTATATATCGAATTTTTGATATTATCACAATAAAAAGGGGATGTTTCAATAGCTTCGTTTAAAATTGGATTTAAAATGCAAAATATATATATGTTAATATTGAGCGCACAGTTTACACTGTAGTTTCAGTTTAGTTATGCTCTGGTTCAGTTGTAGTTCAGTTCTAGGTTAATTTCTACTTAAATTGTAGCTCAGTATTAGTTTAGTACTAGTTCACTTCTAATGCAGTCCCAGTTCAATGCTATATTAATATTATTATTCTCATTTATTCCAATTCGAGTTTTTTATTAAAAAATTTATCTTTGTTAGTAAGAAAACTCATCCTTGGTGCATCATCAATTGTTAGTTCCTGGCCCTCATTTGAAAACTCCTGTTTTTATTAATCTTTGAAATTATCAATAGTTCCGATCTCTACAGAAATCTCAAAATTTTTAAAATAAATCTTTTGAACCTAATTGTTCTATACGTATAAAGTCCATGACATGAAAATGCCTAAACCTTAAAATTTCATTCATAGATGTTGTTATTGTAATACCTCTATAAAAGTTTATAATATTGTGTTAACTTGTCTTATCTAGGGAATTTAAATTAAAGCATAATTTAAACATAAAACAAACTTACATTTTAAAATATTTGTATTTCCATGTATACCAATAGTGATATGGCTCCACGTACTGCAGCTATTGATGTCAGCAAGATTCAAGCTCGTCCCGGTGAAGGTTGTCCCCGTTGCGGTGGTGTAGTCTTTGCTGCAGAATTAGTACTTTCAAAGGGCCGTGAATGGCACAGAAAGTGCTTCAAGTGCAGGGACTGCACTAAGACTTTGGATTCGATCATTGCTTGTGATGGTCCCGACAAGGAAGTCTATTGCAGAACTTGCTATGGCAAAAAATGGGGTCCTCATGGTTATGGATTTGCTTGTGGTTCTGGTTTCTTACAAACTGACGGTTTGACGTAAGTATTTTCTTAATCTTTTATATATTTTTAAATATTCAATGTTTGAATTTTTATAGTGAAGAACAAATTATTGCTAATCGTCCATTCGCCGCACCTGATACTACATCTATTAAGGCTCCTGAGGGTGAAGGTTGTCCCCGTTGCGGTGGTGCTGTCTTTGCTGCAGAACAGCAATTGTCAAAGGGCAGAATGTGGCACAAGAAATGTTACAACTGCTGTCAATGTCATCGTCCTCTTGACTCTATGTTGGCCTGTGATGGCCCTGATAAGGAAATTTACTGTAAGGCCTGCTATGGCAAAAACTTTGGACCCAAAGGCTTCGGTTATGGTCACACTCCCACTTTGGTATCTACCACTGGCGAATCTACTATTCAATAGTAAGTTAATTACTAATTGGTATTTATAGTATTATACTGAAAAGCTTTATTTCTTTTGAAAAGTCCTGAAGGTAAACCTTTAACTGGCCCCCGTTCTTCCGGTGGTTGCCCACGTTGTGGTTTCGCCGTTTTCGCTGCCGAACAAATGATCAGCAAGAGCCGCATTTGGCACAAGAGATGTTTCCACTGTGCTGATTGTCGCAAATCTTTGGATTCCACCAACTTGAATGATGGCCCTGATGGCGATATATATTGCAGAGCTTGTTATGGTCGTAACTTCGGTCCTAAAGGTGTGGGTTATGGTCTAGGCGCTGGTACTTTGACTATGGCTTAAAAAGTGTCACTTGACTTTAAATCACGTTACACTTAACAAATGAAAACCAACATTTCCATTCAAATCGCCTCTACCACAAAAATACCACTACAACGACGAAAACTAAAAAAGGAAACTGATAAAAAAGAAACGAAATAAAAAGTAGTAGATTTAAAATAAACTTTTTTAAACGAACAAAAACGATGAAATATAAAAGAAAAACATAAGATTATATTGTAAATCTACACCAATTGAAACAAATGGAAGTTACGACCCCTTTATAACGAACGCTTTATACAATATATAAATAATTTGAAAAAAAAATAATATAATATATATTCATGTTGAGGAACATTTTATAAAAAAAAAACGATTTTTGCGAATTATAATATTTTTTAATATGTATAATGTATATATACATCATATATATGATTATTTTAATATTTTTTAATATTTTATACATATTTATTAAACATTTTTCTATATATTAATAGAAAATATGAAAATTAAACAAACCTGTTTAAATCCATCATACATTTATAGTTAAGCCCCATTATTATTTTCTTATATAATGCATAAGATTGTGAAAATATTCAACAAACTAATCTTTAACGATTATGAGACAATTACAAAACATTTTAAGTATAATTATTACATTATTATGATTATTTTTAATATTTTTTGTTTTATATTATATAAGTAAAAGAAAAACAAACTCAATGAAGTGCATACATATAGTTTTATATACATACAAACAATTAAAAAAAAATTAATAATTTAAAGAAATAAAAGCTTTAAAAAAAGCAAATTGTTTGTTTTTATTTGTATGAGACTTGTGAAAAAGTAATGATATAAATCTTACGATTTGAATAGGGTATATCCGACACTAGATAATACATAATATAATCTTATTTAATACGAGAATATAAAGCGTTCGTAAGTTTTATGACTTAATGTGTTAAATTGATATCAGTTATTGTATGAAATTTTACTGGTATCAATTTGTAACAAATTAGCTTCTCTAATGTGAAAGTAGTAAAATTAAACCACAGGGACGAAATGGTGAAGTAGTATTTAATTTTACGAACGGTTAGTGTTTACATATAACACGATATGTAAACGCTGTTATTGATTGTGTTATTTCCGTATAGAATAAAACAACAGATTTTGAACATTTGCTTTACGAAATTCTATTTAAATTAGCAAGCGGTGGGTAAACTTTTTGGTCAAATCGATGTTGTTGTTTACGATGTACCATTTCACACTTATTTCACAATAAATAACCATTAAATTCTTAAAGTTCATTATAATTCAACTTTGCTACAAGTTATAGTAGGCTTATAGCAATAGCTTCACGACCCATTTTGATGATTACAATCGAACTTTGAATAGTTAAATTTCAAGATTTAAGCATTTGCGTAGTTCTAGTTTAAGTATAATTCAAGTTTCATTCTACTTCAGTTCTAAGTAAGTTGTAGTTTAGTTCTTGATCAGTTATAGTTCAGTTCTAGTTGTTTTACTTTATTTCAGGTGGAGTCCTAGTTCAAATTTAGTTTAGTTATAGTTCGGCTCTAGTTCAGTTCACATTATCAAAATTAATTCTAGTTCAGTTTTAGTTTCATTCTAGTTTAGTTTTAGTTCGATTCTAGATAAGTTATATAATTATTAGATCTTTAAAAATACTTACCATTTAAAACAAATTCTATAACCGGATTACTGATATATCGCGCAAATACAAATAATTCTTTACGCTTTCTTCTTCAATTATGAAACTTAATTAGATAATAGTTATTGCCAATTGGTTACCGTTTAATTTTTCTGACCCTTCAAAATATAAGTTAGTAAGTAAGTGATTTTCATAAATTTCCAATCCAACAAATTGAATTTTGAGCTCAACATTTTTGTGAACAAAAACTGCAATTTTAAGAAAGAGTTATTAAATAATTATTTGTTGTTTAAGTTTTTTCTTTCATTTTTTTCAATTTTTTTTTTAATGGTTTTTCTTTTACTTTAATAAGTTTAGAGTATAAAAGTGGGGAAATGGGTGGTAAGGGAGAGGAGGGTGGAGGAAGTCTGTTGTATATAATTTTGTATCATTTTATATATGTTGTATATATATATATTTATGCAACTCACATTATCAAAATTACACAAATACATTTTGTTTTAGTTTATTATGGCATATTTTTAGAAATTTGTGTCAAAAAAAATTATTTTTGTTTTGCAATTTTTGTTTTTTTTTATGTATATATAGAATATTTTACAATTATTATATAAATGATGTACTATTATTAATTATTATTTTTTTTTTCTTGTAAATGTTTCTTCTTTTTAAATTTACTTTTTCTTTTGGGTTTTTTTTATAATATAAATGACATACATGCATATAAAAATTAAAAAATCCTGCCTTATCAATCTTTCTTTTAATTTTTTTTTATATAATATGTATAATCCTAAACAAGTTTTAGGAAATAATATTACTTAATTTTCTTTCTTTTTTTCGTTATCATTTTTTTTAGTTTTTCTTTACAGATATTTTACAAAAATATGTTACATTTTTTATTATTATTATTCTCAAGAGACTTATATTTAAAAAGAGTTTAATTAATTAAAAAAAATATATAATTTTTATATAAACTGTTCAATACTTAAGAGTGTGGGTGTTTTTTTTTTTTTTAAATAATTTTTTTATTTTTGTGTTTTTTTTTTTAATTTGTCTTTCAAGAAATACATTTTCAAAATTTATGTTAGCTGGTTGACAATGTATGTCCTAAAAAATTAAAACAAACAAATTAAAATATTAAAAAAAATTTCGTTTCTAGCAGTTAATTAAACAAAAAAAAAAATACAATCTTAAAATTAAAAAACGAAATAACAAATAAAGAAATTTTTAAAATATTTTTCATAATTAATTAAAAAAAGTAATAATAATGTGAAATGCCCATCAATAATGATTTTAAATTAATATAAGATATTAAATGTTTTTCAATAATTTTAAGAAATTAACAATTATTAAATTTGTTGTAGGTTGCAGTAAATTAAGAAAACTTAAATTTAAAGCTCTCACAAGTTTATGATTTTTTATTTATTAGGTTTTTATAAAAACAAAATTCTAACTTCTAAAGTAATTTCAAAAATATCTAAACGAATTTCAAATAAAAGTAAAATAATGATTTTGAAAATAAATTGGACTAGGCATACACATTTATGGTATTTCGCTAAGCCTTTTTGAAAGGAACTGTGTTTAATACCAAATATTGCAAAATTTTCTTTAAAACTTATTGTTTATAGTAAGTTTTTATTAAAAAAAAAGAAAACGTTTTATTAATGTTACATTTGGAAGCATATATTTTTAGTATAATTGAAATATGTTTGAAATACTTTAGATTTTTTTTAGTTTTCTGTACTAATCAGATTTTTAGATTTTAATCCATCATCTTTTCCTACCTGACAAAAATCACATTTTAAATAATTGTCAATTTCTTAAATAATTTTAATTTATATTTTCTAGTTTTCTTTTGAAAAAGTTTAAATGTATTTCGTACTACAATTAGTTATTAATTGGGTTATATTGTTATTAATAGAATAAAAGGATAATAAAACATAAAATTAATATTGCCAACTTATTTATACTCAAAAAAACAAAAGAACGAACAAAAAATAATTGTATTAGTAGTAAACAGCTTGACAAAGGTTAAAATTAAATGAAAAAAATGCGTTTTAAATGATCTTGTGAATATGTTTCTTTCGGTACTTTTAACTTACATTTTAACATAAATGAGGGGAATGCATTTTTCTTTTTGTTTTAGACAAATTGACATTCATCATTCATTGATTTCTATTTTTTGTTAAAATGAATGTTGGTTGTAAAGAATTATTTTAGATATTTGTTTTTGTGTGTTATTTTGATTAAACATTTAATGTGTAGCGTAGTTTGAAAAGACTGAGTCGTATTTTTATTTAAGTCTCTAGAATAAAGACTTGAATTTCTGCAATTTTTAAGTAAATAAAAATTATTATAAACTTTTTACTTGTTTTTTTTTATGTGTGTTTTTATAATTTTTTTTTTTTNNTTTTTTTTCTTTTTTTTTTTTTTTTTTTTTTTTTTGTTTGCTAAATTCGCTTTACATTCTGACATACAAAATATATTTTAAACTTTTTTACTTTATTCATTAGCTAAACAATAGTTAATGTATAATATTGATAATAATGATGTTGATGACGATTTTTTTTNNTTTTTTTTATGTTGAATAAATGTTTCAATGCATTTTATTCAACATTGTTGATTTGTGTATATGTGTGTTATAATAATTATTATAATTTTTGACCCTCATTTCATTAATTTTATAATTATATTATTATTTAGATTATTATTCTTATTATTTCAAATGATTATTATTATNNATTATTATAGTATTATTGTTAGTTTATTTATATTATTATAATATGTACGTGTGTGCATAGTTTTTATAGTTAATAGCAAAATCCTTCTATAAAAGAGCACAACAACAATAACTTTTTTTCTGTCTTTTATCCTGGGTCATATTCATTTCACGTACTATTGTGGCGAATACTTCATTGACATTAATACGATCCTTAGCTGATGCTTCTATGAATGGACATTCCCACAGTTGCGCTAAGGCATTACCTAATAAATGATCGAAAATCAAATCAATCAATCAATGAATTTTGTGTTATTCTGTATATAAAAGCCTTAATTATACCCACCTTCGGCAGTCGAAACTTCTCTTTGGCAATCTAAATCTAATTTATTAGCGACTAGTAGAATAGGTGCTGGTTGACTTCCTTTAACACGTGTTATAACATTTTTCATGCTGGAAATATCCTATTAGATTACAAACAAATAAGTTTATTTAAATTTATCATCATATGCATATATTGACATAATTTTTCACTTATTACCTGAAATGTTTGATGGTTTGTTAACGAATACATAACAATAAAACCGTGTCCATTTTTAATATAGAGATCCCTCATTGATGCAAATTGTTCTGTACCAGCAGTATCTAGGATTTCTAGAACACATGGTGAACTATCAACCTACATAAAATAAACAAAAAGTATTTGTTATTTTTTAAGCAAGAAAATAATTCAAATACATATGGCAAAATTTTGTTTACATATACATAAATTGTTTATGTTGAATATAAAGAATTAAAAATATGTATATCTAAAATACATTAATTTTTACAACAAAATGAAATGACGCGATAGGAATATATCTTTATAGAGCATCATTGTTAAAACCCATCTTAAGCTTAGCGCAAAAGAAGTATTATCTGATGCGGGTGTTATCATTAAGATTGTTTTGATCACGTAATTTCCGAAAAAAGGCAATATTATTACATAATATATACACATATTTAACTTTTTTATAAAAATGGAAAATCTAATTATTGAATATTGTCGATCATAAATAATCTACGTCATATACAGTTTGGTCCATACAGGAGCAGTTTATTTAAAAATCGTTGAAAATAAGTTTGAAATGTACAAATTTATATTATTATTATTATTATTATTATTATTATAATTATTCAATAGATAATGATAAATTGACGAGTGATACGCGCAATTTTCATAGTTTAAGATACATTTTCTTAATTACAGAAAACCATGAATGAAGTAGTAGTACCGCATATTTATTTTAACATATCTAAGAAGCGCTATAAGATAATGGAACGCACAAATTATCTACACAGTTTTTAAAATTTGAGTAGATTGCCTAAATTGATATATTATTTTGATCCAAAGGAAATATAATAAATTAAAACATGATATACCAATAAACGTTCGATAAAACAATGTGTTTTTTGTTATTCCTTTATAAAAGTTATCTACATTTTATATATTTTCCGGTTAATTTACCGAATATTCCTGATTTTAACAAAACTTCTATAATATTTGATTAAAAAATTTCCTAATTATCGTTATGAATTTTACTATTTTCACTGTTACAATGCAGTTATTTTATATATCGAATACTGATGCCATTAAATCGACATCCTAAACAAGTCTTGAGATTATGTTGGATATTTCTCCGTTTGATATTTTCATAAGGAACATTAAATATGAAGTATACACATATTAAACATGGTACAGTCTTAAGAGATTTAATCAGTTCGAATTTGTTTCATAAGATATGTAATATGGCAACAAGTAAAATTGGACAGATTTTTTTCTTCTTTCTGTTATTGACATCTATGTTAATAGCCTTGCCGCAATTAAGGCGTAGACGTCAAAACAAAATATTTTTATGATTGCATAGTTATTGTCCCTTTTAAGCTAAGTGCAATGACATCCTGACTCCTCTGGTTTCTATGACCAAAAAATTTATGATTGCCCACTTCATGAAAATGCAACGAGGTTGTCTACAATTGATACCTACGGAATATCAATGATGCTCTGGCCTCTTAGCTTACGCAAAAAAACACAAGCCTTGGTATCTTAAGATAAGCTCTCGATAAAACTTTTTGTAGGTGTCATTAGGGGTCACTGTTGGACCGGACGCATGTCTGAACGTATTGTTAATCTCCGAAATTGTAAGTGAAGATGAAGAAAAATCGGTACAGCATTTGTTACGCGACTGTCCTGCAATGTCTTCACAGGCGCAGTTTTCCTAATCTGGCTTGTTTAAGTAACGTCCCGCTTATTAAACTCTTAAGTTTTGCCAAAAAAGGGATGATTTATTTAACTTGTATTTTTAGTTTTAAATCTTATATTTTAAGTAAAATTTATTTTTCTGTTTTATGTTTTTTTGTAGAATAAAATCCAAGATCATAGGCTTAAATATGTATCCAAGTGTACCTACTTATTGCTTTGTGCTTAAGCATTGATTTCGAATATGTACTATTATCATACAATTTTAATTATTTCCTCATAAAATTAATAACTATTCAATTTTAAATTTTAACACAAATAAAAAAAAATATCCTTAACATAATAATAATTGATATATTCCTACAACTAAATGAAGCAAATTATATGTATGTTATAAATATTATTAAGAAGTGAAATTAATATCTCCTAGTTTATTTAAATTATCCTGTTTAAGATAAAATCATTTTAAAAAATATTTTGAATTGGAAAATTTGTCTTAAATGGATAATATAAACCACAAACAGAACCAGAAAACAAAATTTCTTGTGAAATAATATTTCTCAGCTTTTAGATTGAGAAATTGCTCCTTTGTCTGAGCCGACTTTAAGGATTCTTAAAAGATATTATAAATAATGTAAATACATATATACATACATACACATTTGCATGTACATATGTATGTAAATAAAAAACATGTAATAATAAATTAGTCATAATACGAACCTCAATTTCTTTACGATAGAAGTCTTCTATTGTAGGATCGTATTTCTCTATAAAACATCCGGAAACAAATTGCACGGTAAGAGCCGACTTGCCCACACCTCCCGAGCCCAAAACAACAACTTTAAATTCACGCATATCTAATGATTTTGATGATATTGCCCGCTGCCGGCGTAGCTGCTGCTGCTACTACTGCTTTTGTTTGACACTACTTACTACCTACTGTCGGGAGGGACTGACGACTGGCTGATCTTTTTCTGAGTTCTTGTCGTATATTTTTTTATTTTCGGTATATCCAGTACCAACAGACGGGGCAGCTATAAGGAACGAGTATCTTTAAATTAATTTTTTCTTTCGTATTTTGTCTATTTTATTGTTGTAATATTAATATTTTAATTGTTTTTTGTTTGTTGAATAAGCAATTTTTAATAAATTTCTTATATATACACGCACATACACTCACGCACACACACACTCATGTAGACTTATATACGATTGTACATATGTATGTTTTTATATATAAATGAATTAAATTGTTGTTGTTCTTTGATTTTTTCTTTTGTTAAATTAATTATTTTAAACAGAGATATGCAAAATCGAGTTTAACGCAGAAATCGGTATTAAATAATATGTGTCTGTCTGCACTATTGGATTTTTTACAGGAAAAAAATTAAAACAAAAAATTCATTTGCTTTTTATCTACTTTTTTCTCGTGATTTGTTCTTTCTTTCCTGCCCACAGAAACAAGCCGAAACAAAGTTTTTAGTCGGCGCTAAGGCGCCATTTTTAAGCGGCTGTGGCTTGTGTTATCTTAGTCGCCGGCAACAACATTAAACTATTCACACAATTATTAAAGATAATTTAATAGCATTTTTTCTGAAAATTTAATTTTTTATTTACAAATTATGAAATATGAAAGCATAAACTGCGAGTTTCCCTACATATTTCAACATTTTAAGCTGTGAAAATGTCATTCTGGAAGAACGTTTATATGGAAACTAGGTGAAATTATAGACTGACTGGAATGAAATTTGGGCATTTGTGGTAAATTTCAATAAATTATAATCATATTTATAAGAGTTATAGGCATTATTTCCCATTCCGAGAGGACATCTGTAAAATATCTCTTTAAGATTCAATGAACTACAAAACTAATATCAATTTTTTCTTTGGATTATTTTATTTATTATTATTCAATTTAATAAAAAATTCAAAATTGTTATTGTAATTAATTTCACATTTCAGATAAAAAATATGGGATTTATGGATCTATATCAGATTTTTAATCATATGTCATATCTGAGAGCGCATTTGAAAACCTGCGGGATTTGAAAAAAGAATCTTCCTAAAAAAAAAAAATTGTAATAAAATTGCCGGCGCAAATCTCAAATGTTTTCGTATTCGGTATATTTCGTACGAACTACCTGTTCTGGTAATCGGTACAACAATCAGGGTTGTATTTAAGAGCTTGTGGAGAGTAGTCCTATTCTGCAAAAAGAGTTACTAAAAAATTACCAGCTTAAAACAAAAACATTTAAAATGTCGTCTTATGAAGGATATTACATTTTAAATACATTAAATTTGTACATCTTATATTAATATTAAATTAAAATTAGGAGGCTTTCTAATTTTTGTAAATGCCTTTTAATTAGTTTAAAATATTATATGTAAACATATCAACTCAATTTTAAAAATATTTTCGAATTCAAATTTATTACAAAAATGCTAAATAAAAGAGCATGATTTCAAAACCATTATGCCTTTCTCGTGAATTTTTTAAAATTAATAAACGCATATATTTCCACAGAGGTTAAAACTATTTAAGTTAACATTTTTCAAATACATATTTTTATTACTTTTAAAGAATTTCGAGAAATGTTTTGTAGGATAAGTAAAACTTTTAAAAACTTACGTATTATAAAATGGAGATACCAGATTAATTTAATATAAACATATTAAAAACTCTCCACTTCACTATACAATTTTAACAATCATAAAAATATTCATACCAGTTATACAATGTTGTATTTTTGGAAATTATGGTTAATTTATCATAATTTAAAAAAAATTCTTTAAATTTAATTTTAACTTTAGTGTTTTCTTTAAATTTTGTTATTACTTTATGAAATATAAATAATCCGTTTATAATTTTATTTAATTCATTAAAAATAATATAATATTGATTGGATTTTAAAGACATGTTGGATTTATTTAGGGTTATTAAGTACCCGTTGCCATATTCGTTACCACTAACAACCACCTTTTTATGTAACTGCTTCGATGTAACGATTAGCTGTCAACTTTCTGTCTTGTAAACACAGTTTGGAGAAAAAGATATTATATTTAGCATATAAAAACTATTAAAAATACATAAATTCAATGTAAAAATAAGTTAATTATTTTAGTAATTTCAATATAAACTAAAATTATATAAAATTTCCCTTGGGAGAACAATGTATGTGCCAAAATGAAAGAAAATTATTAAGTGTATACGAGGAAAAAAGATGTGTATTCGTATTTGTATACGCATTTTTTTGTAAAATACGTTGTATTCTGTTTATGTGTGTATGATGTGTATATATTAGTTTTGTTGCTTTTTTCTTTTCCATAGATATTCACACAGTCAGCAAAATGTTTGACTCCACCCAAGAAATAAGTTTGGATGTTTGGCAGAAATGGATTTTGGATGCAATTTCCAAAATCCGTTCACAAAAGCAGAGGCCCAGTGTGCAGCGTATATGTCAGGCCATAGGTACACATCACAAGTTTCATGAAGACATTGTGGCCGAAAAGTTGGAACAAATCGTGGAAACGGGTGCAGTAATTAAAGTTTATAACAAAGGTTTGCATTCGTATAAGGCTCCGATGGCTAAAAGGGTAATATGCATAGAAAAGAATACGAATTTGTGTAAGATTGTTGCACGGGCTGTACACGATTTAGGGGAGTGTGAGGGCTCTAGTGTTAAGAGTATTGAAAATTATATACAAAAGTTCAATAATATACAACTTATTGGCGATGCCGACTACAAAACGGTAATAAAACAGTCAATAAAGAAAGCAGTGGAAGCTGGTTTTCTTATACAGGAGGGTAAATTGTACAAAAAGGGGCGATCATTGACTACACCAAGGAATTCCAATGCCTCTGCAGATATACCAGTACAAATTGTAAGTGTACTTGTTTTACATATATATAAACCCATTTAAAAATACCTTTATCGTTTTTTTCTATAGGGAAATGATACTTGCAAACATTGTTCGGGAAATGCCCAGAAAAATTTAAATGGTATTCCTGAACCGTTGAGTTCTTGCAAACAATGTGGTATTTCATTACATACTACTTGTGCTAATATAGCGGCGAAATGTAAAACTCAATCATTTGTTTTACTATACATGCTGGTGACGAAAGGCAGCTCCTGGTATTGTGAAAATTGTGTCAAATGTAGTGCCTGTGGAAAAGGCAATAAAGGACCATGTCTTTTGCAATGTTTCGTTTGTCAAAAAAATTTTCATTTGAATTGTTTGGATACAATTCCAGATAAAAAGCCCAAACATCCTTATAGATGTAGCACTTGCCTAAAGTTGAACACGGATGTTTTCCGTTTGGTCAAAGGTAAAGATGCCCAAAAGAAAATGGTTTTGACTAAAGGCCGGTAAGTTTCAATTTAAAATTAATTTAAATGTAAGAAAGAAAAGTTCATACAAATGTATCCTTTTTATAGAGCTTCTGCTGCATCTACTAAACAAGTAACAGGTTCATCTCCCTCTTCAAAACTTAACCTTAGTAATACATCAAACACTACACCCAGTAGCTCTCCGGAAAAAGGGTGGGCTGTAGCTCGAGGAAAGGTTAGCACTAAATCAACACCAATCAAAGTTGAGGCGAATTTATTCGAACAGGTACCATCGTCGACAGCAACAGCAGCCGCCATGGCTAAAGCCCGAGCACAAGCGAATGCTGAAGAAGTATTTAAACAACAATTAAGTGCTTATCAAGAATCCTCACTGAAAAATCTGAAAAGTCGCAAGAGAACTCTATCGAATCTTTCCTCGTCAAGCTCTTCAAGCGATAGCGACGACGAACAAAACAACGAAGGAGATGATCAAGATAACGATGACACGACCTCATCAGATTCGTGTTCCTCAACCAGCAGCAGTGGTTCGGATTCTTCAGAAAGTAGCAGTGACAGTTCGGACTGTGATGACAATGATGACGATAACGACGACGATGACTATGATTCAGAAAATAGTGAATCCAAATCGAATGTTATGTTAACGCAAATTTTTAAGAAACAAAAATGTGACGGTTTGTTGGGGGCTGCATCAATGGGTAAACATTTAAATTTAATGCAACCACAAAAGGAAGAAGAATGGGGATTTGCAGCGGTAGCAAAGAGTCACCCCGATATATTCGCCAACAATAGTAGCAACAGTAACAATAGCAATAACAATACTGATGCTGTCAAAGGATTAAAATCTGTAAAGCGCAAAATAACGGAACATTTTTCACTGATGTCCAAAGATCAAGTTATGGAGCAACCGACGCTACAAAAGCCGCAGCCTCATCAACAAACCCAAGTGGAAAGTCAAAATTTTGGGTCAAAAAACTCTTTAATACAGCCATCAGTTAATACTAATATCCAGTCGATTTTTTCCCAAAATGATTTGAAATTAAATGCGGAAAAAGGAAAAAGTAAAACTAGTACTACACAGACTCAAATTAATTCTCAGATAGATCAAAAACCACCCACCACGATGATGATAAAATATAAACCGAAACCATCGGCAGATGGAAATAATGCAGCTAAAAAAGCAGATATTGCTCCAGTTGTACAAAAAAAGGCTGTTCTCTTAAAATCAATGCCCTTGGAGAAAAAACCTGTACAGAAACCTGTCGATGAAGACGACGAGGATGTTATACCATATTTGTCGCAAAAAAACTTAATTAAATATAAAATGTTGGAAGATATAGATAAAGCAAAAAATCCTGAGAAGATAGAAGAGGCTCAAAAAGAGCCAGAGGAGAAGCATCCTTGGGAGGTGACAACAGATGAAAACCCCTTTGATTCTCAGCCCTTACCCAATGGTGTTTCCCAAGCTGACTTTGATATATATAAGGTAATTAGAGAAAGAGCACGTAAGGCCATAACAGGAGCAATGGAAAGTCCAAGCAAATTAATTTCCAAACCAACATTTATTAATTCTACCACTGAACGTTGCCCGGGGTCAATCGAAATTGGAAAATGGCACATTGAAACCTGGTATTCTAGTCCATTTCCACAGGAATATGCTCGGTAAGTTTTTATTTTAAATATTACACAAATACTTGGTCAGAGAAATTTATAGATTATTATTTCAATTGATACTCATTTTTTGCACCAATATTTCACCAACTTTTTTAGACTGGCCAAGTTGTATTTATGCGAATTTTGTTTGAAGTATACAAAGAGTCGTTCAGTATTAGATCGTCATCAAAACAAATGTTCTTGGAAACAACCACCTGGTACTGAAATTTACCGTCATCAGGACATTTCAGTTTTTGAAGTTGATGGCAATATTAACAAAATCTATTGTCAAAATTTATGTCTCTTGGCAAAGCTTTTTTTGGACCATAAAACCCTTTACTACGACGTAGAACCATTTCTTTTTTACGTACTAACTAAGAACGATAATAAAGGTTGTCACCTTGTCGGTTATTTTTCCAAGGAGAAACATTGTGCTCAGAAATACAATGTCTCGTGTATCCTTACAATGCCTCAGTTTCAAAGGCAAGGATTTGGACGATTCCTTATTGATTTCAGTTATCTCTTGAGTAGAGAAGAGGGTCAACTAGGTACACCTGAAAAACCATTATCTGACTTGGGTCGATTGTCATATTTTTCCTATTGGAAATCCATTCTTTTGGAATATATGTACGATCATAGAAATGATCAGAAGATAACTTTTAATGAAATTGCTTTAGAAACCGGTTTAACTGTAGTGGATATTGCGTTAGCCCTAGAGTTGCTGAATTTTATTAAATTGCGTAAAAATGAGCATGATATACGTTACCAAATCAATATAAAAGTTGATTGGCAAAAGGTTACTGAACACCATGAAAAGTTACAGAAAAAGAATAATCGTATACAAATTGAGCCGGAAAGACTTAGATGGAGTCCTCTATTAACTTATGTTAAGAATAATCATTCATTGGATCAATCCGGCAGACAAAGTCTGTCACCCAGAAAGAATGTTTTAAAAATGGAAGACACGCCAAATAAACAAAAAATGTCAACAAATCAGAGAAGCCAAAAACAACCAGTAGCAACTTCTTTAGTATCTAACAACAAAACAATCAAGAAGATTTCATCTTCAAGCGTTAATTCAAATTCAAAAACTGATGATGCTAACGAAAATAACACTGTTGTGCCAAAAACTGAAAATGTTGCAACTGCAGAAACAGTTCGTAAAAATGTAACAACTTTGTTTCAAGACAGTGACGAAGAATGTGTAAGGAAGCGAAAAAGAGTAGAAAGTCCTTGTAACTTGGAAGAACAAGTTAAAGAAACAAAAGAAAAAAATGAGCCTGCAATAGTGGATGATGGGCTAGAGGATTCGAATACCAATGATGAACAGCAAGATATGGAAATATGTTCTCCAACAGAGGAAATACAAACCAAACAGGAACGTCAGGATAATGAACCACAACAACAGCAACAACCACAAAACAATGAAAAAATTGTTGATGTTCCAGCAGTTGTGAAATCTGAACAGGTAGAAGCTGCTAAAAATATCACAAATCGTTCGCAACGTTTAGCTAATCGTAATCCAGGCACGGTTTTGCCACCCCTAAAAAGAAAACACGAAGAGTTGGATGATTCTTCGAATTCCGATGTAAGCATGGAAGTTGTTGCTGACAACAACATTAAAACTAAGGAGAACTCTGCTACTGTAGAAAAACACCAAGATGACAATGAAAAGGATAAAGATAAAATGAGTGTTGAACAAGAGCAGAAAATTTCACAAAAAAACGAAATAAATCTTTTAGTAGTGGAGGAGGATGAAAATAAAACAAAATCATCCAGCAGCACAAACAATGTAGAATCAAAAAATGATAAGCGGGTACCGAATTTATTTCCCAAATTAAGAGCAAAAAATTCAGGGAAAATGAATGATGAAATCGTAACCGATACCGAAATGGATACAGCAGGGAATGATAAGACTAATGAAGTAGAAACTGAAGCGGCTAAAAAACCCGATGTTCCCGAAGATACGAAAGAGCAACCTAATGAAAACTATAAGAAATCAGCTATTAAAGTTGAATATAATGCTTCTCCCGTTGCATCAACCATTCCCACGAGCTCACCTCCGTCGTCTGTTATAAAATCTACAGAGAATGATGAAAAAGTATTGGAAGCTGTTGCTAAGAAAACGAAAAAATCACTTTTCAATGATTCAGAAAATGCTGTTAAACCTGAACTGGAAACACCAATTACTAATGCCGTTAATAATATTGAAGTTAATACTGTTCAAACCCAGAATGAAGACACTATTACACCATTGGAGAAAAAAGATGACACTCAAGTTTCCAATAACCAAAATTCTAAAGAAAATGTCACCAACGATAATTGTGACTCGTTGAAAAATAGTGTACCTGTGGCTAAAAGCAATATCACAGTTATTAGTGAATCTAAGGTAGAAAATCGTGAAATACCACCTTCTACTACATCGAATGTTGAAGAGGTAAAACCTCAACCTCAGTCTAATATAGAAACAAAATCGGAACCAAAGAAGGAAACTGAAATTCTTAAAACTGAACAATTATCTCCTTCACATAAAAGTCCAAATCAGACCGAAGCTACTACAACGTCAAACAAAGATTCTATAAATGTTAAGGCATTAAATGAATTTACCACCAATTCTATTACAAAAGAAAATGATTTAAAAGTTACAAAAAACTCTGAAGACTTAAATCAAATTGAGACAAAACCAACACAAGATAATATTCTTACCAACAATTCTTTGGCTACTTTAGGAACTACGTTAGTTAAACCTGAAATATCTCCTGTGCCCCAGACACCAATTGAACAGCCTCAACTTAAGAAGGAACATCAAACAACAAAAAGTCCTGTTAAATCTACTGTTACCACCAATATACCAGACACAAAACCTGTCTTGGTGCCAGCAACCGTCACAACACAAAGTGTTTTACAAAACACAGAACACCAGCAGCAACAAATACAAATACCACAGCATCAGTTACAATTGCCCACTCAAGCTCATCATTCAACATCTCATCCTACAGTATTGCATTCTGCATCAAGTAGTGGTATGATGAAAACTCAAACAGACAAATTTAAATGTAAAACAGAAAAACCATCGTCTTCATCGGCAGATCATGCTAGTAACATTATGAATAATGAACGATCTTCTGGTCAGCATGACACAAAACACATAAAGTCATCCAATAAGTCTAAAGACAAGATTGATACAAAAATATCGTCGGAATCTAAGGCGAAATCTTTACATGCAGTTCGCGAAAAACAGGAAACACAAAATAAGTTAGTTGCACAAACACAAGGAGTAAAATCATTACATGGTTCCATACAAATCAAGGAAGAAGACAGAATGTTGCAAGCATCAGTGGCTTCATCTTCAGCAGCAACAGTCCATGATAAATTACATTTTAAAACTACATCTGAGCACAACTTAAACACGATTGATTTAAATAAAATAGCTCCACAATTTCCGCTCAATCAGTTATCAAATTATCACACCTCTCAATATTGGCAATGGGACTATTATAGCTACAATCTTTCTCATTTGGATGCTACAGCTATGAAAAATCAAAATAAATTTCATAAAGATTTAGCTACTTCCATGGCTTATAATAATATTACACAAAATCTTTATCAGTCAGCCAATTTAGCCATGCAACATGTACACCAACAGCATATGCAACAACAACAGCAGCAGCAACAACAACAACATCACCCTAAAGACAAGTTGAAAGCGGAACGTAAAACCAGCCCTCTTAAAAAGGAAGACACCCTTAAAAATCATGGTCATTCATCAACAGTTAATGAAATGATGCGAGACGACAATTTGGCTTGTAACTACAACTCGAACAACAGCAACCAGTTATTGTACGGTAACAATCAAAAAAATAGAACAACAGCTTCACAATCTGATCATCATCATATTCGTAGTAGCATTAATCAACATCAGTCTGCTGCTAATAAATATCATAATGCCCAGCAGCTAAGTTCTGCAAGTCTCTTGGCAGCCCAGCAGCAGCTTCACCATCAACAACAGCAGCAGGCCCAACAACAAGCAGCTTGTCAAAAGGCCAAAGTTGAGCAAAATATACAACAATCGTCATCAGCTTCTGCTACATCAAATGATGACAATAAAATGAAATCGGGCAATTCGTCAGTTTTAAATAATAATGCTCAAGCTAATAATACGTCAACAGTTAGTCCTGATATTCCATCACCAATGGTATACAATAGCACCAACAACGAAACAACAGGCTCCAATAACCAGAACAATAATACGGGTTCTACTGCTAACAATAGCAGCAATACTAATAGTAACAATAATTCAAACAGTAGTAATAACAATAATAACAGCAATAACAATAATGGATCTAATGCCATGCAACAACAACAGCAGCAACATCATTATGAATGTAGTCTTAATGTTCCCATGGGTATGGATTCTCCTGCCAGCATTGCTAGCGATATAACACAAAATTCTTCAGATGTTTCGGGTGGTAATAGTGTCCACATGCAACAAACTCAACAGCAGCAACAATATTCGAATTGTTCTATGCAAAATCAAGGAACGAACACACCAATGCACATGTCAATACATACACCACAACATATTCAACAACAACAAAATAATATGAGTATTAACAATCAGAATCTTAACAATTTGGGACACAATCAGCAACAACATAATACGCAACAAAATCGAAAAATTAATCAGGTGAGTTAATTTAATTTTAACTTTCGAGCATTTTCAACTTTTAAATGAATATTTTAAAATTTGTGAATAAAAGTTCGGAAAAAGTGCCACGTTAAATATTGTCTTTAACAAGTTTCTTAGATCTACGCTGGAAGATTCCACTTCCTTTGTACATTAATCCTGACTTTTCCAATTTTTGTACTAAGTAAAAACTATAATACACTAATTTTTAGAATGGAATAGTTTTCATAATATCGTAAAGATTAATTGGCAAAAGTTTTAAAAAATGTGATTAAAAGTTGTTCAATATGCACTTACTTCTGCTCGCTAGTGTAATGGGATTACATAGTGTGTATTCATTTTGATAACTTTAAAATATAAAATTTTTCTTAAAAGGAGTGAAAAAAGTATATGTTTATTTTCTAAAATATTTTATAATATATTTTTAGAATGACTCTTCAGCATCTGGTTCTAGCGCTGCACAGAGATCAACAACGCCAAAATTGATGCGAAACACCAACACATCAACATCAAATGCACACAGACAGTCTAAGCAACAACAGCAACAGCAGCAACAACAACAAGCTTTAAACAACACACTCACTCAACAGCAACATCAGCAGGCTTTAGCTAATCATGCCAATCAAAATAGTTCCGAACAGACACAACACCAAGAGCAACTACATAACATACAGTTTGGTCAATTAAATGCACATGCCCATCATCAAAACATGCAGGGTTCCGAGAATTTATACATCCCACACTTGGGACAAAATTATGCCGGCAACACTTCAAATTACAATGATATTGCCAATATGCCAGCTGTTATACAACAGAGAATGTCTTTGAATAGCACACTTAATTCACACAGTGGTTCCGTACGTGTTGAACAATCTTCGCCTTCTTGTGCAGTTAACAACTTTTATTTACAAAATAATTTGGCAGCCAATGAAACGTTGAATAATGCCGCTAGAGTACCAATATCTATACCATCTGGAGGTTCATCAACTACCAGTTCCTCTAATGAACATTCTTTAAATCAACAGCAACAGCAGCAACAGCAACAACAACAGCAGCAACAAACTAGATCAGAGTCATTACCAAGTGCTCAAGCTGGTTCACCAGCTCTTGTTGGAAATCTCAGCAGTCTCTCTAGACTGCAGCAGTTAACAAATGCCGTAGATATTCCACCATGTAATACCTCGCCTATTGGTCAGGTGGATATGACACCACCGCCACAACACGGCTTGTCAAATAATTCTATGACTCCCCCACCCCATTTGATTGTACCACAAAATAGAAATCCTAATACATCGCCAAACATGCTACAATCGCAAATGGCATCTTTGCAGTATAAGTACTATCCAAGCAACATGAATATTGCACCAATTACCACAACTCCACAGACTATTAGTCGTTCAGTACGCAATACAGCATCAGCACCGATACAACATATTTCATCTTCGCCATCCACCTCTTCGCCTAACAGTAGCCGCCCTACTAACGTTCACATTACTCCGAATTTAATGGCACCTTACAGCTATCGCATGTCAGCCCAACAGGGACCTTCTTCAGGCTATTCTACAGGTGGTGAATATCCGAACTCACAAATTCCCATGCAAATGGGAGTAATGAATATGCAATCTCAATACCAAGATGCATGCGCTATTCAAAGAGCTGCGACACAAAATTCAATGTATCCATCTTACTCTCCTTATATATCGTTAAATGCACCAATGAGAAGATAAGTGAAAAAGAAAAAAAGTTAAAATATGTAATATTTTAACTTGCAAATCACCACAATTAATAAATGAATAACAATTAAACAATTACTTATTAACAAACAATAACTTCCCCTTTTCTTTTACTAATTCTCTCTCGTACTCATTATTATTAATCTGTGTACTTAAAAGAGAATATGTACATAAGTTGTATTTGATTATGAAAGGGGAGTGGAAAAAAATGAATAATCAGCCGATGTTATGAAACACTTAAGTTCATAATTATCCTAAAAATATGTATACTTTTATTTAACTATTTTTTCTTTTTAATAGGAATCACCATTTGAAGGAATATTAGCAAAACAGAAAATAAAAATTGTCAACACAATAATATAATAAATTATACTAGAAATTATTCATTCGACATATTACACACACACACATAAACACTTAAAAACATATATAAAAAAATAAACACACATAACAATTATTCTAACTTTAAAAATATTATAACTATTATTCACTTGATGTCCTTAAAAGGAAATTAATAATGTTTTATCAAACAAGAAGAAAATTTAATAAAAAACACAATAAAATTAATAGATAGATATGTGTCTAATACATATAAAATTTGATATATGTTTTAATGGAATCTTGATATTAAGGTAAGTGAATTTTATAAAAGGAAAATACAAACATTTGTTATTATAAAAATAAATTTAAAGGATTTCATTTTTTTTATTTAAAGCAATTTACTACTTTTAAAAACTTTAAGGAACTTTTTTTAAAATATTTATAATATTTGCGGAAGGTATTTGTATGGGGACTAGGTGAAGTAATGTATCGATTGGAATAAAATTTGGAACATAGATTAAGATCTACTGAAAAAAATTAATCCTGGACGACATTTGTATGGGGGCTATGAAAATAATAGACCGATCATGACCAATTTCATTAGGCTTCGTCTTTGAATCAGAAAGTGATTCTGAACCGAAAGATATATTTAAAGTTGGGTGTTCAAAAAATGTCATACCAAAAATCAATATTTTTATAAAAAATAATTGTCCACATCTCTTTAAATATGTGACTAAATTAAAACAAACACTTCGATTAGTAATCACTCATATTTCCAAACAAATATATTTTTATGAAAACTCTTAAATGTTCGATATTTCGGAAATATGTGTCGATTTCGTACCATATATCAGAAAATATGCATCTAAATGGATAAGGGGCTTTTATTTGAAATATCGTCCATATCACGGTAAATATGTGTACAAATTGAAAAACACCTCGATTTGTGATCACTTATTTTTCATATCAAAAATTAATATTTTTATGAAAAATCTTAAAAAGAAAATTAAATCGTCCATATCTTGTTAAATATGCGTCTGAGTGAAAAAGAACTCAGATTTGTGGTCACTCATATTTCATAACAATGGAAAATATTTCTAAATGGAAAACAGCTTCGGTTTGTGATCATTCATATTTCACACCAAAAATCGACATTTTAATGAAAAATCTTAAATCGTCCATATCTCGTTAAATAAATGGAAATTGATCCATATCTCGATAAATATTCGTCTAAATGGAAAAAGACCTTCGATTAGTTATCACTAGTATATCACACTAAAAATCAAAAAATATTGTTCTAAACATAACTCATTATCGTTATTAGTTGGTACGTTATCAAGAACACTATATGCAATTTTAAAATGGAAAAATAGTATTGATTAAACTACCTATAAGATATAGGCATTTTTCTGATGAAAAACAAATATTGGTTAGTAACTGATTTTCGTGAACGGCATAGAACTTTTGAAAACATAAAATTGCTTATATCTCGGCTAAATGAAGAGCTAGAGCGAAAATAGATGAAATCTGTGATCACTCAAATTTTTCACCAAAATTCGATTTTTATATGAAAAACATAAAATTGCTTATATCTCGGCTAAATGAAGAGTTAGAGCGAAAATAGATGAAATCTGTGATCACTCAATTGATGTATCTTGGCAAATTAAAAGCTCTAGCGAAAATAGATGAAATCTGTGATCACTCAAATT
>JACGTJ010002409.1:0-10926 GCA_014858695.1 Chrysomya rufifacies | reverse complement strand
GAACTAGAACAGAATTAGAATAGAACAAGAACAGAACTAGAACAGAACTAGAACAGAACTGGAACAGAACTAGAACGGAACTAGAACTATAACAGAAGTAGAACGGAACTAGAACTGAACTGTGGTAGAAATAGAAAAAAATTAAAATAGAGTTAGAACATTACTAAAACAGGATGAGTTCAATTTCAATTTTACATCTAAAATTATTCGTTTTAGATCCTTTAAATTATAAATAGTTTGGATCGAGATAACTAATCATTTTTTCTCTAAGTGCATACCAAAAGACATGAAACTATACAGAATAACTGTAATATTTGGAATGTGGGAGCGCAATGTGACATTTTCTTAGCAATTTAAATCAAATGATCGTGTAGTGGTTTTCACACAATAATAACGAAATATCTAGAATTAAAAAGGATTCCTTCTAACAATAGATAATAAGGGTATTTAGTTTTTCTATATGTATAGAATTTAACTCTTACTTTCTAAAAGTGAAATTTTGTTTTGTTGTAATTCAGTGACAACAATTTTAATGAAGTGTGGATTTATTTTAATCATTTAAAACGTTGACAGTTAATGATGTATTTCATTAAAATGTGACAATAAATATTAAAACCGTTCTTTTTTTATTTATTATATTTTATATATAGATTTAAGTAATAAAGCCACAGACATATGACAGCTAATTGTGAAAACGGGGCAAAAATGATAACGGCAAATATCTTCATGATTTAAATTTTTCAGCTAGAAATCGAAAAAATTTTCACACAATTTTTATTATGGACAATATTGTAAACGTTGACAGGTCCATTATAATGGATGATCCATGGAAAATGTCAATTACAATGATATGCTAAACAATAGATCAATTGTAGATATTTGGAAATGATTTTGAATTTGTGTGTTTTGTGTTCGTATGTTTTTATGGGCGTGTTTTTCTCTCTTTCTCTCTGTGTCTTCTTTTGCTTTTCTTTCGAGCGCAAGGAAGTAGCATATTTTGTTCTTTAAGATCCTTAAAATTGTCTTTGTTTATTGGTTATTGTTACATTTGTTTTAATAGATTTTCTTCTTGATCTTTGGTAAAATTTGAAATATTACATCCTGTATTTGTGTGGTTCTTTCAGATAAAATGGCCCCTTGAGTATTCAAGAAGAGATTCGTTATGGATTTTATGTATTAAGAAACATATTTAATATGAATTTAACTTCATTATAAGAGTTAAAATATTATTAAATTTATGTTATCTCTAGTTTGTAGAATTTTTAAATCATAATTATTTTTAAAATACTATTTTAAATTGTGTATAGTTTTGTATAAATTTGGAATAAATTTCTTAATTTGCGATGAATATATGAAATTGTGAAGAATTTGTAAAATAATATAATTTATGTTTAAGTTCGTTGTACAAATATGTCGCTTTATGATTTATTTCTCAAAATTATATTATCGTTTGTAGCAGACCCCTGTCGAGATCAGTTCTAGTTCAGTTCTAGTTCAGTTCTAGTTCCATTTTAGTTCAGTTCTAGTTCAGTTTATATTACTATTCTATTTATTCTAAAATATAGTTTAATTTTATAAATTCCGTCTTAAAATGCTGCGTTATTTTTAATGTTATTTTTTTGTCAAAAATTTTTTTCTGTTTAGTTGCATGTTGCAACCTCATTTACCCCATGGGTGTAGCTTAGAAAAATTAAGTTTATAGATACTTTTTCATGCATTTTATTCCATTTTTTGTTGTTGTGTTTTTTCTGTTTCTTATTATTTATCTTGGCCTTTGTTTCAGATGTTGTTGTTATTGTTTTGTTTGCACTGTTGGCTTTGTACAGCTGTTATATAAAATAGTTAAAATCTGTATTATAAATAACGATTACAATTGTTAAATAGTTGTCTACATTATTTTCTATATCCGTTTTGGTATATTTTATGGGTGTTTTTATTTTTTTATTTTCTAGTACATTTCCATTATTCTTAATACCATTTTAAGAGGTTTTGCATGTTTTTTGCTTTTTACAAGTATTGAATAAAGATATTTAATCAGTTTGGCGATGAGTATATAAAAAGTTAGTTAACTATTTGGATGATTTCAAGCGAAGACAATAAGATATGGACCTAAATAGGCTATCCGGTTTATTCACTTGAAGCATTTGTATGTAGACTACGTGAAGTAAAGGACCGAAATGGGCCGGAATGGAAAGTTATGAGTACTAATTTTTAATTAGGTTAACCAATATTTAAGAGAGTATTTGTATGGAGGTCAAGAGAAATAATAGACCATGACTCATTTCAATAGGGTTCGTACTTTTAAAATTGCACTTTGCGCATATGGTTTACATCGACAGCCTGATTATGGAACTAGTTTTCTATATGATATACGTTATTATTTTTTCGAGACTCAGTGAAGTCTAGATTTAACTGCATTTAAAATGCAAGACCAAAATGCAAGGGGATCACCACTTGTAGCAAAATTGACAAGTCGCAGGAGAGGAAATATTTGTATGAAAAATACAAATATTTTTAGTTTGTTTGTAATCCATAGTGCAAATGCTTGGAGCTAGAATATCTAAATTTAAACTGCGGATTGCTGTCATCAGCACCGGTTCCGATAAGATAGATGGATGGGAAGAGTATAACAGAAAGGTTGTATACTAATAGGCATTTTTATATAAATGGCCTCAACAAATATACGCAATTTCCGTCTGTTCAGAGCGATGGCTTTTATATCTACCCAGCCTACAAGATTTTTCGACGTTATTTCTCAGCTCGAAATTGTCTTTTGATGATATTAATAAATGTCCTTAAAGTGTTTTTAGTATATCCGAAAAAATGGCATTGTGTATGCGTAAAATGGCCTAAAAAGGTGATATCTGCTCAACTGAAAAAGGCCCACATAAAATATGTAAAACTTGTTTAATCTTTTTGGTACTATAAGTTTGTTTCAATTGTGGGTAAGAGATCAAATTTATCGTATGTCAAAGACAAAAAGGAAACATAAGACTGTAGTCTGATAGTTCTGAAATTGAGCTGCTATGGGGATACATGTGTTTAAAACTGTATTTTGGTACTTATTTGAGGCCTTCTGTAAAACCTTGTAACAATTGCCTATTCCATATTAGTGATGATCGACTCCTTCATCGGCTTCTTTAAGGATTCTATTCGATCACAATACGGGCAACTTCATGGATATCCTTTCTTAATGTGTACCCAATCCATCTTCGGATTTTTATACGTACTGTGATCTAGTTGGTATTCTACCATAAACTGGCGTTAATATATGTTAATTATGGTTATCGCAACTATGTTTTTATTCTCACCACCAACAAATTATGGGGAGTCCTTTTGTAACATGTTAAAATATTCGTCTATGGCCCTAACATGTATATATATTCTGTGTCCGGGTAAGACGCTAAGATCTAACGTCGATGTCCGTCCGTCTGTCTGTTGAATGGACGATAGAGATCGCACCGTATGAGGAAGACGAAATTTGGCACAAATATCCCTTATATAAGGTTTGTTTGGCATTGACAACGGGCAGAATTGGATTATAAATGAGGAAGTTATGGAACAAAAACACTTTAAAATCTGTAATTTTGGAGCATTATAGTACATAATAAGTCATAAATATCAAACGGATGAACGTGCAAAGATAAAATTTAAGTTAAATTATAATATAGCAACGGGAAATTAAGATTAGAAAAATGGGTGTAACTCGCCCATTGAAATCGTTTCATTTATTCCATTTATGGTTTTATTATAACAGAGCTTTTTTCTAAATTGTACTTCATACAAAAACAGTTATCATTGAAATATACTTTAATATATTTTGATGGTGGGTATTAAAGACTCGGCCAAACCTAATATAACATTCTTAATTCTTTGGGTTTAGGATTATACAAAACATCAGATTCAAAAATATATTTTTGGGAAATTTAAAATAGTGATAACATATTCTAAATTTCCCAAAAATATATTTGAATCAAAGATTTTGAGAAATGTAGTAATTTAATAGAAAATATCGAAGGAAAGTAATTTTCAGGGAAAATATATATGTAGAATCTATTTTGTATATGTATTACACATTTTTATACCCACCATCAAAAATGATTGGGTTTGTCATTTCGTTTGTAACATGTTAAAATATTCGTCTAAGACCCCGACATGTATATATTCTGAGTCCTAGTAAGATTCTAAGTCGATCTAGCGATGTCCGTCCGTCTGTCCGTCGGCGTGACCCGCCAATGGGCGGATTACGCCCATTTTTTTAAATGTCATCTTTGTACCTTCATCTATTTCACATATATGACATATTAAGAACAAAAAAAAAATTCTTGGGTTTTTGTGCCATAACTTCATTATTTGTAATCTTATTCTACCCATTTTCAATACCGAACAAACCTTATATATTTGTGTCCGATTTCATCTTCCTAGTTCATTCCTTAGAATCATCAGTTTCATATTTATGAAATATTATGTACTAAAATGCTCCAAAATTACAGATTTGCATGGGTTTTTGTTCCATAACTTCCTTTTTTATAATTCAATTCATTCCCATTTTCAATACCAAACAAACCTTATTTAAAAGAAATATTTCGTCTTCCTAACTCACCCAAAAAGACACATTATAATAAAAAATTATAATAATTTATAATTTTTTCTATTGCGTAACAAATTTATTATTCATAACTTCTAACCAAATTACTTTATAAAAATTTTGAAGTTAACTAAATTTTACAGATTTTAATATGTAAAAATAAATAATATATTGTACATCTTTATGGACTTTTATAAACTACAACTACATACATTATATTTTATCAAATAAAGATATATCCGCAACTGTGCCCATAACCACAAATATAACTGTTTTACGCTTTTAAGTCTTAATTTTTGGAGAACTTTCGGGGGCTGTGTTTAATAGTGGCTGAATAGATTATTAACCGGTTTCATCAAGATATCTCCGAAAGTGTGTTCTTACACATGTATTTATAGTTTTATGGCGAACTTTTGTAAGGGAGCTATATGAAATAAGCCAACTATACACTATTGTAGGCCCGGTGAAGTAATAGATTTTCATGACAGTGTTAATTTCTGAGTTAAATTTTACTACCTTGTGCTTAAACACATATTCCAAAAAAATATGTGACTGAACCCTTATTCTGGGAGAAAATTAATATAAGTACTAGTTGAAATGATAGTCCGATTGGAATGAAACTTGGAACATACTTTAAGCCAAAAGAGTAAATTTGATTACACTTCATAAACATTTAAGCGAATTATTGACTTAAACTTTCATTTCAGGGGGTAAATTTATCTAAATTCATGAATAAAATTGCGAGCGTATCCACATATTTTAGCAATTTATGCGGAGATCATATGTTTGAATGATATGATTAATAATAAACCTATACGAATGTAATTTGGCACATAAGTTAAAGTGTATAGAAAACTTATAATTCCGCTCAATAATCGGATAGACATTTGAACTGAAAAAAATGTACCGAAAGATCGTACTTAATAAAAAATTTAACTCCGGTCCAAAATAAATTTTTAAATTTTTACCAAATAACAATGCCTATAAAGACTAATCCTATCATTATCTCAAATATTAATTTGAGGGGAATTCGGCATGTACTTTGTTAGTGTAAAAATCCTTAGATCTGTCTAAATAATTAGGGTAAACCCAGAAAAACAATGTACATATACGTGTCTAAAATGAAAACAATCGTTGTCAACAGTGCACTACAGATATATTTGCATAAAATAGAAGCAATATTTTCAAATTTTCAACGAAAAAATCAATAACGATTTTAATATAAACCCATAATAAAATGGATTTGAAAACGAACATTAAAACATTTTGTTAAAATTACTTTCAATGACTATTGTCATTTATGATTTTTTTAATTTTAGCTAAGAATTTTGTTTTAAATTTAGTTTAATCGCTAAGTGTACAGCACTGGCTCACAAGAGAGGACTGTTCAGTATATATACAAAATCCATTATTTTATTATCAGTAATTTATAATTATATTAAAATATACTACGAAATAAAGTATGATGGAATTTGTTATTTAATCAATTCATTGTTTTAATGAACAACTATTAAATTCGGTAAATCTATGAAAAATGAATAAGAACCGATTCTTTTCAAATCGATTTATAACAAAAGAAAAAATTAAGTTTAAATTTTTAATGTTGGAAATGGAAACATTCTTATAATTTATTTGAGTATATAATTTTCTGTAGATTTTAATTTATATACTTTTATTGTTAATAATTTGTTATGTGCTATTATTATTGTTTTTAAATAAAACGACGTGTTTAAGTGTAGCTTTATTGGTTTTTTTTTATGCCGGAAATCGTTATTAAAATTTTTGTGTTTGCCATATTTGTGTATATATTAATGTCAGAGAATAAGCAATTTTGAAATACTTTCAGTAAAAAAGTTGCAAAATACCTTATTAATGCCTTGATAAGTAATTTCAGTTAGTTATTTTAAGATGATTGATATATACAAATATCATAAAGAAGTTATGAGTAATATTTATAATATAGAACATTTATATATTATTTAATGTATAAAATTAAAAAAAAAAAATTTAAAATACATTTGTAAGCCTCCCGCAAATTCATTAAACTCTAATAATTTCAAAAATTTTAATTTTCTAATTTCTTTTGGTATTAATAAATATTCCAATTATTGCTTTTCATTCATATTTACAGATTACTATTACATTTCATATGGAAAACTTTATTAAATATTTTCTTCTTTTCTTATATTTTATTAATTTTATCATTGACTTAAAATCTATTGTTTACATTTTGCTCAACAGTTAACCACTACTGTATTTGTATATAAGAGTAGATATAAGTTTTTAACAATTATATTATGTACATAAATATGTACACATTTCAAGTACATTTATTTTCGAAATCTACTAACATTAAAAAATGCGTTGGTTAATCTTTTGAAGAAATTCAAAATTCCAAAAATATTTTTTACAAAATAATATTTTTATTTATTATTAATACTTAATAAGGGCAAAAATGTTTTATTGAGCTTTGTACTTGTTTGGTTTATATGAGTACATATTTGTTAAATTATTTTATATAATACCTTTTTCAATTCTGTTTATACGTAAATGACGAATTACCTAAAAAGCAAACGAAGGTTGACTTTAATATACCCTACATATTTAATTTACACAGGTTTGCAATAGAATATTTCACGCAGTGTTTTATTTTCCGGGAAAACGTGAAAAATTGTAAATAATTGAAACATTGAGCATTTTTAGATTTTTTAATTGTTACAATATAAACACATGTAAGAGTTCATATTGTCGGTAAAGACCGACCATATGATACCCTACACCACATTTGTGTTTATAATGGATCTTGTGGAATGATCTTCGGCAGTGAGGTTTAAAGAGAGTGAAACTCAAATTTAAATTTTTATAATAAAAACTATTTAGAACGCTAAATTTGACTGTGTCGATTCATATGTACCCTTCACCTAAGTTGGATAATACGTATTTAATATTCCGTCCATAGCATTTTTTTCAATTAAAAAGTCTATCTTTTGTAACAGCTTCTCAAATCCGAAACAAAGATTTAAGTGCAGTTTGTGTGCCTTTTATTAGCTAAACAACTTTAAGTAGGAATTTAATGGATTTTTCACAATAACTCGACTAACCGATGTCGACTTTGACCGATGTCAAAAATTCCAAAAATTTAAATTGTGGAAAAAATATTTCTAAGTCGATTGGATTCCTTAAACAATTCTTTATGCTACGTATAATTGGAGTAAAAAAGTAAAATTTTTCTCTTAAGAAAAGTACAATTTCGAAGATCCCATTTATCACCCCTTGTCAGCATTGTTTGAAGTCCATGCAAGTGCCAGAGAAATTTACCCTAAATAATTAGTGTATTGGTTTTCTTTACATTTTTCCATTTTATACCAAAATCCATATGAGTTTTTGGATAATTTTAAAGAACCTTGATCTGATAACAATTGACATGGCATTATTTTTGTAAAAATTATGTTCTGTGAATTTTCTCTTCTGGTAATAACAAAGAGTTGAAATATGTCTCAAATTGGAAATACAATACATATTACCGCGATTAAGTAAGATTTACACCAACATAGTTTTGGATTTAGAAGGACTTGAACTGAATTTGGCACAAATAATTCTCTTATATAAGGTTTGTTTGGTAGAATTGGATTATAAATAAGGAAGTTATGAAAATCTGTAATTTTGGAGCATTTTAGTACATAATATGTCTTAAATATGACACGGATAAGATACAAAGATGAAATTTAAGGTAAAACGTAATTTGTAAAACAATGTTTACTTAGAGTAAAGAATCTCTTAACTAACGTAAACAAATGGAGATTAAGAGTTTCATATTGATCATTTCCATTCTGCTTCTAGGGGAATGGTTTTTTAAGTATAACTTATTTCTTAATAAAACATTTAAATGGTTCAATTATGGTAACATTTTTTACCTTTATATGTATAACTTTGGCCTAAATATTTTATTAAAAAAAATGATTTTCGTACACTCTCATAAAAATTGAACGTAAATTCTGCGATTAAGTTTTTTTTTTTATAAATATTGCAAAATGAACGATCCAAGCCCAAGGCTTTTATAATTAAATTGGTCTTTAAAACTGCAAAAATGTTAGCTACTCTGATTTACTTTTTACGTTTTAAAAAATCTATACATACATACATGATTAATTTGAGAATATGATCCGCTTTATGAGCAAAACACAGTATTTATGTTATTTATGAATCATCATAATATGAAATTAATTCAGTATCTGATTATTTTGTTTTAATTTCAATTAAGATACAAAGTTTAAAATATCTATGCCGAGGTTGTAAAATATGTGCAGAATTTCACTTTTTTGTCAAATATTTGACAGAAGTGAAAATAACTTTTGTTCTTGTATTTATTTATTTTTAATTCGCTGGCGTCAAAAGAACTCAAATTACGTGTATGTTCCCCATACAACCCTACAATGATACCAGATATTTATTTAATTTTAAGAAACTTGTATGACTCCTTTTAAGATTTTTATTCCAAATACCAAATTAAAGAGCATTCTATCTATTCTAGAAATCATAATATCATGTAAATTTTACGTCATTTAAATACGTTGCATTATTTTTTTTTAATTCAATGTTGTTTTGGCATCATTGCCTTCCATGAAAAACCGTTTCTTTCTTTGTAATCGAGTGATTGCGTATCCTTTCTTTGCCCGTGACATATGTTAACAAATTATTTTAATTTGGAATTTTTGATATACAAATTGGTTTAAATTTTAAAAATCTGGCAGCATTTTTTATTACATTTAGTAAAAAAATTAATTTATAATTGTTCCTAATTATGTATTAAATTTCTTCGATTTGAATCTGATGTATACAGTTAAAGCAATATCATATTCTTCGCATAGTGATATTAAAAAAAATTTATATTTTATATATTATATGTTTATACATGATCGTTGTACATTATTGAGTAAATGAATCATATAAATGATACATTAAAAGGTTGATGACATCAAATGAAAGACAATAGACAATCAAAAATATTACAGGTGAAAATTCCAACGAATGCTATTTTTAAATTAAATTTTATACTCACTTTTGCCAGTTAGAATTCAAGAGTTACATAACTGCACAAAAAATCGTTTTACAAGTCATTTAATAGCGATTTATTTATTAAATTTTACAGGCAAAAGATGAATGCAACCGTAACATGTCAGGAAATAAAAAATGAACAAAATGAAGATAGCATATTAGAGACTGAGGATGGTGATGGTGATAACGATAGTAAAATTAAAGAAGAATTTAATTACACAGAACAACCTCAAAAAGCTGTTGGTAATGAGGAAGAGGACCAGGAGGAAGTTATCCATAAAGTACAAAACAATGGAACAAAGGTGGCACATCTCAGGAAAAGTGATAGATTTTTAACATCTATTAAAAATGTTGAGTATGATTCTAGAAATTGTAATTTAGAAGATTCTTCAAACTCGTGGAAACACTGTGATAACGCTTTTATAGATGAGGATGTGTGTACGATGGTATCATCAGGCCAAACATTGCCCAGCTCTTCACTACAAATAACTTCAATAGATGGATTTTTTAATCGAAAAAGAGGTCGGCCACCGAAAAATCGTTTTGTGGAAGTTTACAAAAATGTAAGTCCCTTTACATATATTTTTATACATAAGCATAAATAAGCACACACACACACACACACAAAAAAAGGTGTATGTAAATTGATGACTTAACATAGAAAAGCCATATCTCAATTTTACCGGAAAAAGAAAAACAGGTATTAAATTTAAAACTATTAAACTATGGATTTTTGTAACAATAAATGGTAACTTTTTATACCCTATAGCACCATATGGAGATGGATGGAGAGGGTATAATGCTTTTGTAACATAGAAAAAATTTCCATTCCCGTAGTGTACTATTAGACTCAGACAAAAACACTTTCTGATTCGATTAAATGATAATCGTTCGTACGTCTGGACGATATAAAGCTTGTGCATACTCAACAGGTTGCGATTTTGAAAATATCTTAAAATTTGGCAGAAAATGATCGGTTTATTATTTTTTATTTGTCATAATCCGTTCATTATTTTCCCTGGCCTTACACAAATGTATCCCCGGAATTAGGTTTTTAACTAATAAAATGCTTCAATGAGCTTGTGTAAAATGACCCTCTTTAATTGCAAAGAAATCTTAAATATGTGAGTAATATTCGCAATTTTTAAGATATCTGGTTCTGGCCAGATGACATGAAGACAAAACCTATTTGAATTGAAAACGAATGGTCCATTAATTCACCTTGCATAAAGTGGTTTAGGGTATCATATTTTCGGGATTGACTTACATATACCAAGTTATTT
>JACGTJ010002404.1:9875-20794 GCA_014858695.1 Chrysomya rufifacies | reverse complement strand
GGCAGACGAAAAAATGGGCGGGTCACGCCTATTATATATACCCCCCATCATTTTTTGATGGTGGGTATAATAAACATTAATCTAAATAATAAAAAATTATGATACCTGGTACATAATTGTACCAGTTAATTATTCTTTTTGTAGGCTAACGTTATTTTTAAAAGCTTACATGTATTTTTTTTTTTTTGGTAATTTTTCAGAAAGCGTAAATTTTGAACAAAAAAATAATTTAAGAGTTATAATAATATAAATTGCCTTAAGTAAGATATTTTACAAAATATTTTAAGCTTATATTTGATAAAATTAGGAAATTCTTCCATATTAATAACTATACTATTTTTGGTTATTTATTTTTATTGGAATAATTATTAAAAAAAATTGCGTAAATGTAGAATGTACTTATACGTAAATATAGAATGTACTTTGATTTGCCTTAGAAATGTGACTCAATTAAGTATTTTACTTCAAAAATATTGTATTTCTAATTAGAAGTCAAATAAAAATCAAAAACAAGACTAACCACACAACGCCTTTGACAAATGTATGTGCTATCATATAAAACCGCAAAAATGATCAATTTCTGAAGTTATATCATTAGGACAATTAGGAATACCACCAACAAGCAGTTCCAGCAATTAGATCTTGGAACCAGCATCCAACTCAATCTGCTTAAAAGATTTCCAGCAATCCATAATTTAAATTTTCTGTTCCATCTACAACTGCAACATTAACAATCTCAAAGGAAAATAATCTATATTTCTTCACAAAAATATTTGTTGAAATCGAAATGTGTAGTGTAGATCATTCGGATTTAAAATCGTTATTTTGACAATATCCAATATAAATTACTAAAGTGTTTATCCAAAACAATTGCGAGAATTTTTTTTTTTTTTTTTTGCAATAATTGAAATCGTATTTTAAAAGATATTCCTTTCTGGAGAAGATATACTTATAAGAAACAATTAAGCGATAATCAGTCAACAACATATTCCAAGAGATAGAAGCATAAATTTTGTTTTCTGATCAAACAGAGCAATATAGTAACAAGCAGAGAAAATTTTTAATAGTAGTTTTATATTACATTTTGTAATTTTTATGGAGGAAATAATTATAGAAAACTAATTTTTATTACTATTAACATTACATCTTTAACATTTTCAAGATGATTTAGATAATATATCAATAAATGGTCATTGATAAGAAATGTGAGTAATAATATGAGCAAAAATGAAACTAAGAAACTTACTTGTAAAGCTCCCATCAATGCCGGTATATCATTTTCCACATTAAAATCCCTAGTATTTACTTGATTGTTTTCTCTCTTATTTTTATTCTTCTTCGTTTTTTTCTTCACATCATTTTCTTCCTGTTCTCCCATCGTTCTATCGGAATCATTCGATTTAGGAAATACGCAATTGTCTAACTTATGCAGCTTGAGGACATGATCAATTACGGAGGGACCACAATCAACCAATGGCATAATTACACGTCTTAAACTTTCACCCGGTTTGGCTTCTGAAATAATGTTTAGCAACTCACTTTTATCTGGTAATGGAGATTCCTTTTTTGCTCGTTCATTCGGATATTTTTCACGTACTGCGAATCGAATGTCTTCGCCTTCATGGTGAGGACGGAGTATATATAGAATTGTCATTTCGTGATCTGTAAGTATAATGTTGCCCCGATCATACAGCTCGACAATAATGTGGTAGGCGGCTTCTCCAATTCCAAATTGAAAGTCCACAATTCGATCAACTCCAAGTTGCTGAAGTTTTTCAAGGCGTTTATTTTTCAAGTGTTTTCGCAGCTTCATACTAAAACCAGAAGGAGCCATATTTTTTGGCCATTCAAAAGCGGTTGTATGGAAACGTATACCAGACTCAATTAGTAGCATTTTTTTGGCTTCTCCTCCGCCTTGTAGACGGATAAGATATGTTTTATTATCAATATCATATATTTGATTAACCCGCAACCCAACTAACCTGCAATAAATATAAAATTCTATTTTATAGAAAATATTTCTCCAAAGTCAATTTACCAACTTACGATTGTAGTTCTGTAACTCCACAAACAATATCAAATGAATTAAATCGTAACTTCATTTCTATGCTTTAAATTTCTAATTTATTTTTTAATAAGAAGTATTTTGTTATTTTACAGAATTTAGTTCAGTTTTAAACGACACGACTTAAGTTATTTTTAATGTTCAATCAGGTGTTTTTAATACAGGGATGTACAAAGCAGAGATGGGAAATTTGCAAAATTAGTTCATTTTTGGCAATTTTCATTATTCAATGTGCTCTTTTGGCTCGAGTTTCCAATACAATATATTTCGCTAAACATGTTGGAGACAGTGTTGCTCCTCAGAGAAAAATAAATGGTAAAAAAGTATATTTCAGTAAAAATAATATTAAAGTGCAATATTTAATACAATCGATTTTAAATTTCTGTAATTTATTTTTAAAAATTCATTCTATATAAAAAAGAAATATTACGATATATTCGCACGCATAACTGTAAATGTTGTGCATGGTTTTGTTTTAATCGCGTATTTTTAATTTACTGTTTGGATTGGTGGACATTTAAAGGCAATTATTAATGACCTAAGTCACAGAAGATAGATATGTTCTACCTTCCTAATATGAAGATATAGTTCAACTTGGAATCAAAGTCGATTTTTATCAATATCGTAATTGCATCTTTCCTATATGATATAGGTCGCTAATAGTTAAAATTTTCTTCGGCCGTTATTACCTAAATTAAATATCTTGCATTCAATAGACTTCTTAAAAATAAGTATATGTTCTAATTTTCACCATAGATATTAGAAAAAAATTTCTCCTGTAAAAATAACTTTTTGTTAATTTTGATATATGGAAATTATTGTTTTCGTTGTTATTTAGTTGGTGTTGTGTTTAGTTTTTGTTACTATTCTTTCTAATTTTAAATATACAATGATTCAATTAAGTATTTTGCTTCAGAAAAATTGGTTCAAATTGCAGAAAAGAAGCATAATTAGTTGCAGATGTACTTTCAGAAATACTTTTTACTAATGGAAAATATGATATATCCAGCCTTCAATAATACATAGTATTTCCACCGCAAGAACTAGTATACAGTCCTAAACCTATATTGAAACACTACTGTGCTTTAATGTAAATTTTATGTTTCTTAAATTGTGCTTATTTTTACAATATATATACACAATAAAATATTGAATTTTGTTCGTTACTAAATATAACACATATCTAATACTTAAAATATTTATTATATTTATATTCATTTAGATCTGCATAAGATAAACTCAATTGTCAGTTGTCCATAAAAGTAATCGTTTTTCCTAGTAATACGGCCATGGACATAATTAGGTGTGTTTCAAATAGTTTAGTTACATACTTTTGTTGATAGGGCTCCAATTAATTTGTCCTTAATTTGTGTTAAAGTTAGATTCTTCCGGCTTTTCTGTGCATGTTTACCCTTATCTGCAGATTTCATTGATTTAAAAAACTTTCCTATCACAATTTCCGGTGATGCTAAGTATTTTAGGCGTTTTATTAAATTTTCTATAATTCAACGACCTGTCTTAATCATATCATAAATGTTTTCAACTGATTTGTACTGATTGTTATAATTAACAAACATTTTTCATTCAGATGTATTAAGGTGTTTGCTTGACGTCATTACCGATAATAAAAATCAAAACCGAATTAGATGATTTGGAAAATGTCTCAAAAATATAACTCAATATAAGACAACACTGACTAACAATGATATGTTTTTAGTGTTCTGTATTGATGGTCTTTTTTACATTTTGCTTTCTCTATGAGTCGTTTTTTGCCATCTTTTTAACATTATAGCGGTAACATTTTTAAAAGTCAATTGTCAACCATCTGTTCCAATATGTGGTTAAATCAATATTTTCTCCCTCTAAAGTTCATTGTAGTTAAGTTTTTAAAAGTTTACATTTTTAAATACATTTCAGTTTTGGATCATCGATATGATTTCGAATTCATAAATATTTCTTCTTATACTTATGTTGAATTTATTTTCATTTATAATTCACCTTAAATTTGCTCACCCATGGCGGAGGTCTGCATAAGGACGTTAATCAGCCGACGAGGTTTTTTGTCTTCCAGACGCCGCTAAATATTTAATTTCGGCTTGGTTATCTGATTAGAACATAGACAAATTAAATCAAAACATAGACTGCATAACACTGTTGATAAGAGATATAAGAAAGATATTTCAGATTTGTTTTCTTTTACGTTTTATATTCTTTGATGTGTACGATCAATTTCTAAAAATGATGTGCTGTCATCAGTCTATTTAAAAAACAAAAATGAATATAAGCTTTGTACCAATAAATGTCCGGTTATTATTTTTTGCCAAAGCGCGTGAATTATCTGGTCAAAACGAAGTCACATACCAAATAACCAAAACAAAGGTTTTAGCAAACGATCTATTAACAAAAATTTGTACTGATTTTAATTTGGAAGCAATCCGTCAAAGTTTGATTCTAGCTGTTAACGAGAACTATTGTGACGATTTGCAAACGGAATTGCAATTAGTAGAAGGAGACGAAATTGCAATCATTCCTCCTATAAGTGGCGGGTAATAATAATAATAAAATTTCAAGTACTTACGACTTAAAAAAAACTATTTACACAATATGAATCATTTATTGCTTACACGAGAGCCTTTAAATATTGCTGAAATTAATAATAAAGTGACTGCAGAATCTTGTGGTGCTATATCATTTTTTGTTGGCACGACACGTGACAATTTTGAAGGAAAAAAGGTAAGATCAATTAGTTTAAAAATTGTATTTGTGATCTTCACTAAAAATAGTAAACTATATAGTATATAGATTTGTTTAGTTTTGGTTTTATTTCATTTATTTCCAAATGAAAACTAATAAAGATTGATGCATAATAAATGGCATAAATGTAATTGATACAACTATAAATTTTATACAGTGACTTCAGTAAGTATTTTGCTTCAGAAAAATTGTTCAAAATTACGAAAAGGAAGTACAATTAGTAGCAGATTATAATATAAGAAATCGACTTTTGACTTTTGTTTTATACCATTTTCCATGGGATTTTATTTTGGACTTTTGGGACGACATTGATAAATGTTTTGCATTATATAAGACCATAATTTCTACACTTAAAGCTTTATGTGTCCGACGATAATCTCGGTGTAAAAAATCCGCGTTTTTTTAAGCATTGTTATGAAGACGGTCCTTAAAAATGAACAAAATGTGATTAACTATCCATTAAGCCTTCAATAAATACAAGTTTTTCCACCCCAAGCAATGCATACATCACCAAAACCTGAAACACCATGATGCTTCTTTTTATTGAGTTTGTTTAGACACTATAATTCGGCCAAAAATGTTGAATTTGTGTTCGTCACTAAATGTAACAAATTTCTAAAACTTAGAAGATTTAAATTTATATAGATCAGCATACGATAAGCCCTCTTGCCATTTGCCATTAAAAATAAGCGTTCTAATAATGCGATCATGGACATCATAGGCTCTGAGTGTGTTACGGAAGGTTTCATTACATACTTTTGTTAATTTGTGGTTAATTTTCTGGTTAATTTGTATAATATAATTTCTATAATTCTACGACATGTTTTAATCTTATTACATAAGTATTTAACTGATTCGCATTCATAAAGCTGATTAACAATAATTTTTTTCTGACATTATTTAACTCGTTTTATTTCGGGATTTGCGATAATAAAAAAATCACAACCGAATATGAAAAGGCATTAAAAATTAATTATTATGTTATTTTTTGGTCAACCAATTGTTGGCTTAACAAAATAATACAAAAAGAGTCACTAAGTACCAAATTTTCGTGGCAATATTAAAACTTGGAAAATATTTTTTTGGAGTGCAAAAAAGAAAATGATAGAAATTTTTATAGCAGGCAATGGAAAAATATTCTGATTTTCTTTTTTCGAGATTTCCATTCTCAATGTAATTAATTTTTAAGTTAATTGTAATATACCTAGTATTTTAGGTTTAATTCACGAATGAAGGAAGATATCTTCGATTTAAATATATACAAACATTTATAACGTATCAATATTTGTTTTCATTAACAACAATTCTACTTCACTTAGAAATGTATAAAATACCATTAAAAACTTCATGTACGAACAAAACTATACACTTTACTACACAGTTTTTTTGCGTTTTAAAAAATCTTGCTGAAAACTGAATGCTGCATAGTTCAGCTGGATGTGTTGGAGTTTAACGATGTTAAATTTGAAGTTTAAAATGTTTCTTTAAACATAGATTTTCTCTTTATAAGAAAAATCTCAAAATCTTAAGATTTTTTTATAAAGTTTTTTTTTTCAAAAGGGAGCCTTTTTGTTATTAAGTGTATAATAATTTCTTTAACCATACTACAATGAGTTATAGTTCTGAGTTAATCGCTCCTCTCAGTAAGATCAACTTTTCCAGAAATCTTGAATATTACAACCTTCAGTTCCACAGATAGAATTCTATTGTTATAGAATTTCTCTATTAATGAGTTTAAATTCAATAAAGAGGTGTTCGGATAATCCTTCAGTTGTTTGGGACCTGTATTTTATTTGACTTTAATGAACTGATCGAATCAATTATCTCAACATGCAAGTGATATATCTGGCCTTTCATTATGACTCTGGCAATCACATAAATAATTATTTGATTGGTGGTTAACATTCAACAACTTTGCTTAGTAATCCGCTGACAACTCCAGCTGAGCATACGTAGATGTTATTAGTACACCATTCTTCAGGTGTTTGTTGTTGCATGGTTAATGAGCTTTCTGATCGGCTTGTAAGGATCAGAATTACCGATTAGTATTCGATTAGGTTTCTTATATCTAATGTAACTTAAAAGCGAATACTTCGTATAATCAGAAGATGGTCGCAAATATAGCAGTTTCCTTTTTACTACGCCCATAAAGTAGGGAACCCTTTCATTTTCTGCTTATTGCAATATGATCGAAACCTTGGATAACGGTTTCCAATCTATTAACGTTCCTCGGCCTTCACATAATAGCAGAAAGCCAACTCCACTAAACCTAGGCTACCGAAGAGGCTTACCAGAAAATAGCATCATTAGTCTTCATTTAACCCAACTAAGAAAGTAGTTATGTAAGTCAGTTGTTCAAGTCGCGAATATTCCAATATTGTTGTAATGTGTTCCTATTCTTGTCTGGTATTTCATGCTTAAAGTCTTTACGATTGAATCAGTTTAGTTTATTGTTGATACAGTTTCATTAATCGGTGATTGTTAAAGACGAGCATTGCATTAGACTACAGCCAGGACTGATGGGAACACCTACAGACAGGATTGTTATAACAAATTTATATTGTGAGACGTTCGCTCAAATCAGATACCCGCTCCATTAATAATTCCTCCGCCATCCATTCTACATATTTCCGCCGTTGATTTACCAGGAATTGTAGACATATTTTAGTATGATATACCTTCTTTTGGAGATGTTCAAAGAACCAGTCAGAATAACTTGGTCGTAGATCGCAAGTAGTTGAAAGAGGAATTACAGTGGCCATTCACAATTCTATGAAAGACCTAATTATATGAACATTAAATTGAAAATGTTATTGACTTACTTAAAATAAACCACTGATTACACTATTAAATATTATCATATCGACACCCAAAAAATTCGCTGTGTGGAGTCAATTTAAAACTACTAAAACTGAGGTATAATTCTTCGCACATATGTTTTCCTTTAGTTGAATTACCGTCTAAACGTTTTTAGACGGTAATTCAAAATTTTCCTGTTTTGGTTCATTTCTAATTTATTATTATACTATAATATTTTTGATTTTACTTTTAAATGCATTATAAGAAAACCTTTTTGGAAAAAATAAAATGTATATCTATCTAAATATGATGACAACTTCAGTAAACGAAGGTTATGTAAAAACTTCTAACACTAAAATATTTCAATATATTATAGGTTTTGTCTTTGGAATATGAAGCATACGAACCAATGGCTTTAAAACAAATTGAATTAATCTGCGAGGAACTAAGACGACAATGGCCAGATATTGTTCACATTGCCATTTATCACCGCTTAGGTTTAGTAAAGATTAAGGAAGCAAGTGTTGTAATTGCTGTATCCTCGCCTCATCGCAAAACATCATTGGACGCAGTTCAAATTGCAATTGATGAACTAAAAAAACGGGTACCTATTTGGAAGAAGGAGATTTATGAAGATGATGGATCTACTTGGAAGGAGAATAAAGAATGTCAGTGGTTAAAAAAAGATTCTGAAGATCACTAGTAATTGTTATTTACTAAGTAGTTTTATTTTTAAAACTTATATGTACATCTTATAAACTTTAGATTTGTCGATAATAAAATAAGTATATTTTTTTTATCGGTTTGTCAAAACAATCTTATGGAAAAAAATTCTAAACGTTTTTAGACGGTAATTCAAAATTTTCCTGTTTTGGTTCATTTCTAATTTTAATTAATTATTTGAATATTGGTTAATTATTTGAACAATTTTAAAAAATAACATTGGTATTTCCAAAATAAAATCCAATGTAATTTTTCATAATCAAATATTTAGAATTCTTACGATAAGCTAATATTTTTATATTCGAATTTTTGACAAATCATAATATTAAATATTAAATATTGGAAGTACCTTAATTCGTATTCTGTTTATTTTTAGATCTTAACTTAACTTTTACATGATATGATAAACAAAACTGTTATTGGGTATCACTGCAATTCATGCAGAGAACACATCAATTGCAAATTATCATTTTCTTTTAATTTTCCTAAAAAGTCAAAATCCATAAGAGTTAGCCGCTTTTTAGGATTGATTAAAAAGGCCACTCGCTTAAAGTGGTTTGGGACTGCTTTTTAATAAATTAAAATTTAAAAATCTAGTATTGGAATATGAATTAAACCAGTAAGCTCAAAAATCTGGAGAAATTCATAAATAGAACGTAATCAGGATAACAAATCCCAAGCATCCTTGATGATATATTTTGTTTTAATAACTTGGAAACAACAAAAGAGTATTTAACCCAACCATTTTTATAGACAAATATTATTATGCATGTTCATTTTTACCTTCACACAGTGATGCGTTTTATTCGCAAGAGTTATATTATGTATATTCAAAAATATACCGACTGACTGATTAAAACCGATTCTGCTCAAAAGCAACAAGGAGTATATTGCAAAAATGCTTTCCAACAAATTCGTGAATTCTTACATGAACCAATAGCTAAACATGTATTATGTATGTGGATCGAGAAATGTATTAAAATATAAATTTTCTCATTTTATTCTATTCTTTTTGAAATAAACAAACTAAGAAATTCTATAAATTATATGAAAACCCATTTTGCGGTTGTTTTTTTAATATGTTACAAACGCAATGGCAAACTCCATATATATACCCCATCATATTCTATAATTTTTCATTAGAAATATAATATTATATTTTCCAAACTGGAAACGCTATGTTCAGGCAGAAAAGTTCAGTTCGATAACCCACAAATTTTCTGCAGTCAATTAGCTATGTTGCAGTAAATTTTGTTTTAACTTTTTCTGTCTAAAATCTAAGAATACTAATACTGGAACGTAGTTGATATTTCAAAATTTTTTGTTTCTTGTTAAACAACAAACTATAATCTATGTGACAAACCGTATACGAATTTTTTTCTCTTAATCCGTAATTAAAATGTTTAGATGATGATTTATATGCTCAGTTAACAAATCCGTCGAAATGTGTGTGTTCATGTGTAGTCAAAATATAAATCGTTCAGTTCCAGTTAAGTTTAGTAGCCATTAGGTGTAAGTGTGGTTCTAATTCAGAGTCGTTCCTGTTTAGTTTAAGTTATGTTCAAGTTTAGTTTTAGTTATTCTTTTCAGTGCATTGCTTTTACAGCTCTGTTTTACTTCAGTTATGTTTCCTTTCCAGTTCTAGTTAAGTTTTAGTTTAATTTTGGTTCAGTTAATGACATGAAATTTGATATTTTTTATGCATAAATTGTGATAAAACTTATGATTTGTTGAATTAAAAATTTGCTTTGGGAGTACCACTTTTCTGATGTATTATGTCTATAAAATTACGATTTTCCCTAGTATTTTACTATTTTATGCTGTAAAACCCACATTCAAGGTGGATGCTTGTATGGGGGCTGGGCGAAATAATAAACCGATTAGAATGAAATTTTAAACAAATGTCTAGATATGCATACATAATTTTTGTACAAAATTTCAATAAATTATAATCCGGGAGGACATTTGTATGAGGGCTATGTGAAATAATGAACCCATCGTGATGAACAATTCCAATTGGCTTCGTCCCTGAGTCAAAATAATTATATATGCCAAATTTCAGTAAGATATCTATAAAACTGCGACTCCCCGCATATTGCAGCATTTTAGAACCCTCATTTTGAGTCCATACTGGGAGGACATTTGTTTGTTGGCTAGCAGAGATAATAGACCGATCAAGACCAATAGACTTCATTCTTGTGCCAAAATAATAATCTGTGCCAAATTTGAAAATTATAGCTTTAAAACAGGTCGCAGTTTGACATGGACAGTCAGACGGACTAAATGTTGTAGCCAAATGCAGTTGTAAAAGAAAATTTAGTACAAATCAAAATCATCAAGAAGCGGTAAGCAAAATTTAATTGGCAACATTTAACAAAATATACGCTGACACAAGCAGCTTTTAAGTAAATCTTGACTGACAAAATCTAAAACAGCTCAAAAAAATGTTAATGATTTTTGACAAACTTTTTGATTTTTTGTATTGTTAAGTATACCCTACCATAGGTGAAAGGATATATCACGATTGTGCTGGTGTTTGTAACAAATAAATTCTCCATTATTTCATCTAGCCCCCATA
>JACGTJ010002402.1:0-13519 GCA_014858695.1 Chrysomya rufifacies | reverse complement strand
TCATTTTTTGATGGTGGGTATAAAAACATACAAAAAAGTTTCTTCTAGAAATATTAGCTGTAATTTTAAATGTGCTTAATATTAAACAAAAACTCTTCTTGATTAATTTTTTATGTTTTACAAAATAGTTTAAAAATTGGAAACAATGTAGGCTTCTTGTAAATATTTCATAATTTATGCTCGTATGCATTATACGTCACATCATTTGTTGTTGTTATTACAGATGCAAAATCCTTGTCTGCGATAACGTCTTTGCTGTTGCTCTTCTAACTGATGTTTGAAACCATCATATATAGCAAAATGCAAATACACATTCTTTAAAATAAGGAACAAATTTAAAAAGTCTAAGAACAACTTTTTCGCATTGCATTCCAAATGAAAAAAAAAACACTTTGTATATGATGTTTGGCAAGTCTTGTATAAAAGAAAAATAAATTTCTACAAGTGTGAAGTATGCGAAAAACATACACCATCCCAAGTTGTATTTTCACCACTTGTACCTCCTCCACAATCACTGTCGTATAAAGTTATTTAATATATGTATAAACATTTTGCTCTTCTTTTCAAAGCCGTTTTAAGTACTTAGGCTCTTTTTCTCCCCTATGAGCCTACCAACATCATCATCGTCGTAACAAGAAAGTACTTTTGTAAATTTTCCTTAACATTTTTTTTTTTATTTTAGAAACAACAACTGAAAAAAAGAAGTCCTGATACTATTGTTGCTGTTGTTTTATTTGCTTTTCGGTGTATAAGTTTGTATGTAGTGAACATGAAGCAATATTTGTGCAAATGTTTGTAATTGAGCTTGACGTTCCTTACAAGTGATTTGTTCGTGAGTTGAGAAATATTTACTACGAATACTACTGCTGGTGCTGACAAACAACAGTGTGATCGGAAATGAAATCAAGATGTTTCTAAGCTAAATATCTAATTTATTGCATATTAGAAATTTTGGGTTGCAAATCTTCTATTTTTTCGAAAATCCATTTAGATTATATTCATATTTCATCATCATATTTATACATATACAATTAATATCTCGAAAATACAACGAAGTTTTGTATTTACGTATTTTGCCTCTTGTTATATCTCTTTGCCTATATAGAATCAGATTAACTATGATTTGCATCATTAAATTCACGTGAACTACCAAAAATTGTGCTTTGTGTATGAAACTCATGGTGGGGGAAGTGAGGTAGGATTTTCCAGTCAGCTATAATTCTTGTACAAATTAATTTAAAAAAAGAACATCATGGCAAAAAGTTAATTTATTTATATAAAATATTTAAAAAATCGTCCACTGTACAATGAATGCAAATACAAATGTTTACTGTTGATGTACAATAAGTGTTTGTATATCATATTTTTGTTTATGTATTTGTACAAAGTGTATGTGTATAATTATTATGTATATGTATGTTTGCGTAGATTTCAATTCTATACGTCAATGTAAATGTGTTGTATTAAATTACCATGTTCTGACACAATAGGAAAAAGGAAACACAAATAGGTGAATGTACTTTCAACATTTTATTTTTTTTTTAATTTTTATTTAAACAAAATAAGGCACTCGAAAATTTTACGAAATATTTTTTCCTTGTGAATTTTATAAAATTCCCGGAAAATGGAGTTATATGGGAAAGACTATATATAAGTAATTTTATAATATAAAAATCCTTAATTTTCAAAAAAAAAAATAAAATAAATAAAAATAATAAAATAACAACATTGAAAAAGTTAAACATTTTCACATTAAATCCTATTGAATAATTACTGATACTAGTTTATACCCTTGATAAACTTTTTATACCTTTTTAATGACAATATTATATACATTTTCATCATTTGACCCTTTTTTCTTAAGGGATTTTGAACGCGTGCTCGCTCCAGTTATTTTTTCTTTACCATTTTTCAAGAAACCCTCATTATCGTTTAAAAATGAAGAACAAAAAAAATATGTAGTGACAATGAAAGCATCCACTCGAACAAAAACTGTTTCTTCTTAAAGATCTTTTTAAAATGTAAGAAAAAAATCAGGGTGAAGTTTTTTCTTTAGAAAATGTTTAGACGTTGAAAAGATTATTAAATGAAAAAAACCACAATAGAAAAATAATTTTAATATTCTTTTGGGAAATATAAACCAATTAAACAATAGAGTTTAATATTTTTGGTGAGAGATTTTTTTTTTTAATTGAGGGGATGTTTAGTTAGTAGATATAATAAATTTTGACTTCAGGAAAGTATAATCACGACAAGCTGTTTATTTGCGGTATGTTTCAATGAATTTGAATTTAAATATTCAAAAATAAAAATAAAATCTTATATGAAAATTAATTTGTTAGATTTGAAAAAAAGAATATTGAAATATTAAATAAGAATGAAAATACTCTTTTAAAAATTATGAAGTGAAATATACATTTATTCGTAATCGGAATCTCTATAATCAGAACGTTTTTCGGATTTTATAATCCTGATTATGAAGTCTGACTGTATATAAAAGTAATGTAATATAAGTGTAGAGCTTCATAAAGTTTGATGTACTTAATTTCAACAAATAAAACCGATCCAAATAAACAAATAAACAGAGCCATTCCGGGAGGACATAACTTCATAACCGACCTATACTTTGTGCAAATTGTTTATAAAACCGATAAAAGGCAACTTTAAATCTACTTAGAACGTAATTCTATTTGGGTGTTTTTTATAATTTCACATTTCATGTTCAAAAAAATGAAAATTTCCAATTTAAAAATAAGTTAACTTAGACATTTTTAACAAAATTATTTTGGTGGCGCATACTCGATACTGTAGATATGGATATGAACAAAATCCGGCTAATGGAGTTAATACTGTAATAAAAAAATGTATTTTACAAACTCCAAATGTAACATTTCCGTATAAAGCCTTAAATTTAATAAATAACTAACAACATTCGCCAAAATAGTGCAAAATAACAATTCACTACAAATTAACAAAAACTTTTTCCATCACTTAATAAACTCTATTATTAAGTTCTAATATGATCCACTTCTGCAACTTGCAGGAAATAAGCATTATCATACCAACTAGTTGCTGTTCGATAGTATGTTGCAATCAAACAGAATCTTATAATGTTTGTTGATCGCGTCACACTAGACCAGGAATGATAAATTCAATATAATTTATATGATTTGCTACAACTTAATTTGTTGTGCAACTCAATTTGTTGTATTCGACCTGGTACAATCAATAATGCAAATGATATTGATCATACTTGATACAAACCAATCTGGGGGTTATGTTTCTTGTTAGACAACGCAACCTCTAACAGTAATACACAATTATGTGTGCTTAGTGTGAATTGAGCGAACTGTCTTACCGTAAAGTTTGGTTTGATAGTTTGTTGCTATCAAACCATATCAAACAAAAGAAGTAAAGAACACACGAGGGTTGAAAACTCAACGCAAAATTAGAACCATAAACAACAATTGAACAAAATAACAACGTTTCCTGAAATTTAATTTAGTTTTAAACTTATTGTCGTAACGATAGGTAGGGTTTATAATACTTTCGTCCAAAATAGAAATTATAACGAACGAATTAAAGCAAAAAAATAAATAAAAAAGAAAACGTGAGCGCGATTTTATTTAAAAGAAACAAATAAAACGTGTTTAGAAATTTTAACGAGAACAAAAAAAAAAACAAATTGAATACATGGATTTATGTGAAAATTTTATTTTTCCTAACGAAAACTGATTTTTTTCTAATTCTAAACGTGTTACGTGTAAATTTATAAAATAAATAAAATTAGAAAATTTGTGGTGCAATATTTTTAAGAAGAATATTTTTAAGATATTTAAAGAAACTCTGAAAACGAAAAATAAAAGAACAAAAACTACCTGTTTAGTAAACAAGAGATAAAAATAAAAATCTTTGTTTAAAATTAAATCTCGAACAAAAGAAAATTTTTACAAAACACCAAGTGAATCCCTTTAAGTGAATTTGCTGACCCTAAACAAACAAAACTAAAAAAGAAAAAAAAAAGGATAAAAGAAACTAAAGATCAGTTTTACGGTCAAAAATATATCTACGTGAACAATAATAAAGTACCTGATTTTTATACTTAATTTACTATTTTAAGTAAATTCTTGTTAACCTATAAGGAATATCTATCAATATTCTTTGTACATATTTAACGTGAGAATTAACTTGTCCTGTCTATTCAGGACATTGTTCAACAAAAAGATCTGATATTTTGATTACTGGATTAACTTAACGACAAAACGATCAAAAACAAAAAGACAAAATGAAATATATTAGTAATGGCCATAAAGAGTCCTACACCCTGGTGGCACGTAAAAGATATATGAAGAAATTGCTGTAAGTATTATAAAAGTAGAGAAATATAAATTAAAAATGGAATACTAAATGTCTAAGAAAGAGTTTGTCTTCATTTTAAAAATAGATGACTAGTATAGATTTGTTCAAACCTTTTTTTTCTCTTTTTTCAATGCATTTGTAAAATTATGCAAATTTTATTAAAGTATGTATACAAACCCTTGTTTTGCAAATCTTTTTTTATTATTTTTTTTAATTCAATGCCTAAAGTGCAAAACTAAAACAATTGGCTGCACTTACTTTTGGCATGTTTTATGTTAAAATTAACCATGCCCTCTTCAAATTGTCAAATATTAACTGACATAGAATAAAAGGGATGCTAGTTGTTTGTTCTCTCATAAATATGCAAATTTTAAAATAATTTGGCACGCGCATGCGCACCGCTTTTTTGCGCATTTTTTAATTAACTTTAATTTTAAAAACAAAAAGTTCATTTAAATAATAAACAATATACAATGTGTATGCAAACTATATGAAACATTCAAAATATATGTAAAATTTTAATGGGTATACATTTGTTTTTGACATGATATTTTATAATATTGTATTAAATTTATGATTACATTAAAGTTTGCATGATCAAACCGTATTGTATTTAATTTTAACAATTCGTTTTGGTTGTTCAGTGATACGTTACGGAACAAGTGTTAAATTGTCTTAATGTATCATTTTTGCCACACTTGTTTTTTGTTGTATGTTAAAATTAAAATATTGCAACAAATGTTGCCTCTTACAGAAATTTTAAATTTGGCGCAATTGTTAACTTAAAAGACTATTTATAATTATTACAGAAAACTGTCACATATTGTTGAATCAAGTTAATATTCTGAAGGATAGTTAAAAACATTAACAGTTGTTGCTACCTGGTCCGTATGTGATTAATTATAATATGATTCCTTAAATATTCAGGGATAATTTGAAATGTTTTCTTAAACAATTCCTTGTAAAATTTGCTAATTACAAATATAATTAATCATTTTTCGATGTCTGATTAGTAGACAATAACTTTTTCGTTGTTTAGGATGATATTTAAAAATTATGACTTCTCATCTTACCAACTACCCCTTTTTAAAATATTAACATTTTGCCTAATAAACTGCCAACAAGAAAATGATTTGCAATAATTAATAACAAAAAGTATAAAGAAAATAATTACTTGGTTGCTTTTACCTAATACAAATAAATTAATACAATTTGTTTAATATTTTTAAAGTGTTAATAAAATTACTTAAAAATAAACTAATTAATAAAGAAAATGTTGAATAATTTTCACGTTTGTTAAAATAACTAAACAACAATTTATGGGGTAAACAACATTTTCCCTCAATAAACCAATATCAAAACAACAAAAAATGTTCAGTTTCACAGAGTTTAGATAAAAAATTGTTGGTAACTTAAAACAAAACAAAAATAATGTTTTTTTTTTTTTTTTATAAAACACAAAAATATTAACTAGATATTGCAAAATTGTTGCTTTTGTATTATACATGTATGATTGTAATCTTTAAACAATTTATGTTTATAATTTTTCTAGTCTGTAAACATTTTTTGTAGCAAATTTTCATTTTTGGTTTAGTTGTTTAAGATTGACTTAAGACTAAATAAACTTGAAGAAAATGATAAAATTGTATCTTATGTGTTCGTTAAAGTATGTTTCTATGTATGTGTGTGTGTGCATTTGTCTGCCTATATTGCATGCATATTCGTACTAATATTATAGTTTATTTACTCAATCATTAATTGTCTGCGAGGGATTAAAAAGGCAAGTTAACTTTTGTTAAAATATCTATATAAGATTAATTCAAGTTGTTTTTGTTGTTTTATATTTTTTCCTAATATTAATTATTATTTTTATGATGGTGCCACTTTATGAACCACTAGAACGCTAAAAAAAAAATATTGAAAAGTAAAAATGAATAAAAAAAAAATATCAATAAAAAACAAACGCGGGCGTAACAATTGTTTTTCTTTATTGCGAATACAAGTCAGGGAATTAAATCAAAATAATGCCAACCGATTAGCTGTAAATTGTTCAAACTTAGTTTGTATAATATTTAATTATTATATATTTTTTTTAAATAATTTATAAAAACAAAATCATAAAATATAATTATAATAAAAGTTTTTATATGTTCTTATACGGTTTAATTGTGTTAATTTTAAAAATAGTTGTTTTTATAAACAATTAATGCCTATTTGGTAATAATGCCTTGAAATTTTGAAAACTAAAAAAAAAAAAAAAAACTTTAGCTGTTTTACTGTTTTAGAACAATTAAGGAAATGTACAATTTTAAAATTTCATTTCATGGCAAAATTTTTATAAAATTTGAAACAATCTACAAGAATTTTCGATGTATAAAATGGTTTTAGTATGTTGATTCAATTTTACCGATAGTAGAGTGTTTTCAAATCTAATAAGAGGGCGTTATTACAATATATAAAATCATACATGTGTTTTAGCTCATACATAAACTTTAATACAATAACAAAAATTATACTATAAACCTAAAAATGACATTTCATTACTTGTCAACTTAAAATCAACACTTGTTTTTGTTTTTTGTATAGAATATAATGTGCTCAGTTTTTACTGACAGACAAATAATTGTCAATTCTTATAAATAATAACTTTCAACTTCAAACTTTAAATAAAAATTTTAATTATATTATTAAAAAATAATTATAAAGAAACCTTGTATATTCATTCTGATATATGTACATGTGTGCATACATACCAACATACATACATACATATTTCTTTTATTATTAAAATTTAATAACTTTCTGTTCTTGGCTTTTTTTTCTTTGGGTTTTCTAAATAAATTAAAAAAGATAATTACATATGGCAACCTTAACTTTTAGATTTTTTTTAATAGATAAATAGAAACAAGTAAGAATAATTTCCGCGCCCACTATAAAACCATCATATGAGTACAATTGTCAATAATGTGATTTTTCATATTTAATCTTTTTAATAAACTGTTAAATCTCTTAGAGCTTAAATCATTTATTATTTCAGTTGGAATATTAAAATTAACAAATAATGTCCATATGTGGCCAATACAAGCTAAATTACTGTATTTTATTACTTTTGTTTTCCTCAGTGTAAGTTTTTCTTAAAACTTTTAAACTTTAATATTATTAAAATGCAAAATGTTTTACAAAAATTCAAAGTCTGGTCTAAAGTCAACGTCAATATTTAATAGTATCTTTGTGTTGTATTATATTAATATGCAATTTGTGTTTAAGTTTAAATACGAAAACTAACGGCCGTTTAATAAAAACTACAAATATGATTAATTGCAATTTCTTTGGATTGTGGCAAAAAGAATTATTAAGAAATCAAACGACGGATGTTTGTTAAAAAAGATGTGGGAATTTCGTATAAAGTTCTTTATCATATACATATAGTTAATTGTTATTTTAGAAGTATATTTTATTGATTATGTCTACCTTAAATTGAAAATAAATATTGGAAAATTAGCCTAAACCTAAAAAAACTGTTGTTATGCAATACATATTGGACCACATGCTGTTTATTTAACGCCAACTATTCAATACATATTTCCTACAAATATAAATTATATATATTTTATTATTTTTTTTTTTTTATTTTTTCTTAAAAGAGCACGAGTCATAAAATCATTGATACAGTCCTTCATTCATTCATTCACTCACTCGCTCCACCACCTTCAGACTAATTCCACAACTATCCTGTTTGAGAGATAAGTAAGGAAAAATAATGTTTTATTTTTTGTCTTTTTGTTTTTGTTGGTTTTCTTACTCAAGTGGCTTAGCTGGGCTTAACTGTGAAAGTGTCAAACAGAAAAGACAATAAAATGACATTTTTGTATATCACATGTGACTGATCAAATGTTAAACTCATGTATTTTTATATGGGTCACTGACAGACATGCAGAACGTTAGACCCACTTGCACACATACAAAATCTAATGCAGACTTAACGTGTAAAGTAATAAGTTGAAAAAAGCGAGTGTTGAATTAGGATTATGTCATAAATTTTCCAAACACCTAAAATACATTAAGGAATTGTTAAAGATGAAGAAAAATTACAGATGATCACAACAGCTGGGTGGTGTTGTTTTCCCCTAACAACCCTTTTCTATTTTTGGGGGATTTAATCATATATTTTATAGTTTTCCTTCATCTTAAGATACCAGTTGTTCTAGTTCTTAGTCATAATCCTGTTTTTATTACATCTTTTAGAAAAAAAATTTCTATAAAATAGTTTAAAATTTACCTTAAAATTGTGTATTTTTTCTTTTATCTGACATTTTAATTTTATGCAAATTGCTTTTCTTGCTAACTTCCGGTCATAAACTTGTAATTTATTTCATAGTAGTAAATCCACTCTATTACATCCTTTTTATAACCATTCATTCTTATTTATTACATTTGCTTTACACTTTTATCACCTTTAAGCATAATTTAACAAAACCTCAAAAAAAAGTGTTAGATGTATAAAATTTTTGGTCTAGTTTTTTTTTTACAAAAATATTTTTATTTATTTTATGGATAAATTTAACCAGTTTTGTTTTTTTTTTTTTTTGGCAAACTATTACTTAAAGATTCTTGTCTATAAAGAATTTGAAACAACCCCTGCCTATTTAAAGATTTTTATAGCAACCACTAAATTTTGTTTATTAACCAACCATTCCGGTCACCTTTCTTTTGATTCAATAATTGTGAAAAGAAAGTTGAAATTTTAATATCCTTACAAGGATTTTTCACAGCCCTTGTTTGTCATTAAGCTAAAGTTTTTTTCTCAACTCTATTGTTAAAGCTGTCTTCTTGTTATCTGTATAGAATTTGAATTTAACGCTTTATAAACGCTTCTAAAGATTTTGGAAATATAAAACTTCAATGGTTCCACCTCATTTCCTTTCATTTATCTAAGTAAAAAATCTCTTCTTTCCCTTCGCTATCATACGTTTAATTTGTATCAATGTATGTATGTATGTATGTATGTATGTATGTATGTATACACATTTGCATATAATACATATGTTTGTAATCCTGTCTGTTTATCTGTCTCTCTAACTGGTTGTTCAAAAGCAGAGTAACGATATTTGGTGTCGCAGAGATCTTTATATTTAAGAAGACATTAAAAAATTTCAAACATTTTTGCTTTATTTTTCGATTTCAATTTATTTTTAAGTACTTAAATAATAATAAGTGTCGTTAAACTTATGTAATCTCTTAACAAAATTAATTCACAATATTTACTTAAAGTACAAAACTCAAAATTAAATAATTCCAAAAAAAGGTCTTCTAAGCTTATTTAACTAAAAAGTTAAGAATTTCAGCTCAAAGCAACAACGCAAAAATATTAACATGTTTTTTGACAGCAAATATTTATTAAAGTTTCGCAAAGAAAACAAAAAAAAATACAAAACGATTCTTTTTTTTTTTCGTTTTTACAAGATAGAAATAATTTGGAAATTTATATAGCAGTAAAACAAATATTATGGCTTCATATAATACAAATACTGCTACTGTTATATACTAATATTTTGTTACATTTATATGAAACTCGTGCTTAAAGTAAAATCAAAATAAGCTTAATATATACAGCAATACTTTAATATCGAAAGCAGGAAAGTGAAGAATATTAAAAAAAACAAATTTCAGCTGAAATAAAATAGTCACGTTTAAAATTATGGTTAGTTATTTCATCTTGTTTTTGCTATTTTTTCTATATTGTTCATTTTTTTCTGAAGCTTAAACTTTCCATTAATGTACAACGTTTTCATTTTTTCCTTTCATATTCTTTTGTTTTCTTATTTAGTGTTTTCATCTTTTCTTTTCTCCTTTTTTGCTATTGTAACGATGTGCCAAAGTGGTATTAAAATAATAACCAGAAAATGTGTTAGTTTTACATTAATGTTTCTCATTTTCAATATAAATTCAAGTGCAAGATGAAAAAGAAAAAATGGAAAGAAAACACAAAAAAATGACAACATATAGGAAGAGAGAGAGAGAAACTTAAATAATTCTATGAATAAAGGAAGAAATTTATGGGGATAAAACAAGTATAGCAAAATAAGTTGTAAATTTTAGCTGTAATTTAAACAAGTGCTGGAAATATTTTTATTAAATTTATTTCTATAATACTGGTGAAATACAGTTAAATATAAAAAGCTGACATTGTTCTGTTACAGCAGTTTTTAGGGCTGAGAGTAAATTCATTTAAGACAATAAAAATATTCAAAAATTTTAAAAAAGGTTCATATTAGTTTTCATTAGTTTTTAATTTTACTAGCATTTAATAATGGACAAATCATAATCAACTTCAATAGGCTTAGTCTTTGTACCAAATTTCAAAGTGAATACTTCAAATTTGCGACCTGTAGAGTTTGCACAAATATTAAATGTACAGTCAACAAGCTACCGTCCAGACAGATCGACGGACTTCATTAAATCGACTCAGAAAGTGATTTTAAACGGTATACTTAATGGTGTCTATTCAGAAATATTTGTTTTCAGTTATATGTATATGTTATTTCAGTAGGTCTATTCTGGGTTTTGAACTAGTTATGTCGTCCAACTCAGTCTGTCAGGCTCTCAGTCTGCGAGTCTGTCTACCTATCTGTCTTTCTGTCTGTTCGTCAGTCTATGTCTTCCACCTCAGTCTGTCAGTCCGTCAGACTCTCAGTCTGCGAGTCTGTCTACCTATCTGTCTGTTCGTCAGTCTATCTGTTTGTCTGCCCATTTATTCATCAATCTATCTGACTATGGAAATTCAATAGTGATTCTATATGTCAGTCCGTCAGCCTGTCAGTATGTGTGTCTGTCTGTCTGTCTGTCTGTCTGTCGGCATATCTGTCCATTTGTCTGTTGATCAGTCTATCTGTATCTCTGTCTATTTGTTTGACTGTCCATTTATTCTTCAATCTATATGAATATGGAGATTCATTAGACATTCTACTATAATACCTAAAAACACGATTAAACTCATAAATATAATGTTCACATTGAAAATAACAACAAACCGTGTCAATAGGATACGTATTTGTATAATTTGCCAATTATATTTTTAAATTCATAACGAAAAAATATAATTTTTAATTAGAAAATCAAATCTGATTTGGTGTTAAATTGAAAGCGAAATCGATGACGAAAAAAAACACATTTTTTTAAATGATTGTTCTTCTTGATTTTGTATGTTGAATTGATATTTATTCCTTGGGGGAGGGTTTTGTTCGTCATTACGCTTTTGTAATCTGTAGGTTTGCTTTATTCCTATTGGGTGCAGTAGGTGTCACTTTATATCATTTGTCTTTATATTTGCTTTATTTTCATTATATGGTAATAATTTAAGGTGATCAATAGATTAGAGTACAGCATTCGATTATGGTGCCAAGGCCAGAGGTCTTCATTACCAGACAGGATTGCTAAAACACATTTATATAACGAGTCGTTTGCTACAACTCTCACATCAGCCCTATGTATAGTTCCTCCACATATCTTTGCAGTTGACTAACCTGATTGCAAATATGTTCTAGCATGTTATGAAAACTTTCTTCAGATGCTCATAAAACCATCCATGATACATAAGAGTGGCACCTTTTTAAATTTTGCTTACTATAAGCAGATCTTCATTTCGAAGATATGACACACTTACCCCGCCAAATGTTGTTTTGAATAAAGCGGATTAATAATATTCGATAATGTTCGACTATGATTGTTACCTTATTTATCTTAAAAAACTTATAACTATTTCAGTTTCTCATTGTATCGCATAAAAAATCATTGTTAGATTCTGAGCTCCACGAACGCCGTTCAGTTCATTTATATAATTGGTTTAATAATATTCCTCCGTCTGCCTTAGTAGATTGTTGATTTACAAGATCGATCAAAGAAATGTCCTTACAGAATTCATTCATATTAATGTTAGATGTTGTAAAATTTGACATAAACTTCATTTGTAATAGCGGCATTATTTCTAATATTCAACAGATGTTTCCCAAAAAAGATAAAATTAAAATTAAAAACATTTAATTTCTATATCCATATTTTTTAAATATTCATATATATAAGTTTCACAAAAACTAATTTCGTTTTTTCAATTTCAAATGTCCATTCGAAACGAACAAAATATCTGTTTCCGTATAAACAATGTATCCTGCCATAACGAACTTTAATATCTCAATGCCAAAACAACACGTCTTTACTTAGTTTTAAGAAACATTTTTTTTTAATATAATTTGATTAAATTTTTGCTTTTCATACTGACATGACACTACATTGAAAATAAAAATGAAATTTAACTATTTTAATACTAGCAGCAACAAACGATTATGGAACCAATTACAAATAAAAATAATAGTTATAATAATACTGCTACTAACAGATGCACCAATACAAACAAACAAATAAAAATTGACTGTAGACAACTAAGGAGTTATTTACATATATATAATTTTTTTATTTTCTCTTACTTTTTCCCTTGCAGTTGCCACACAGTATAGCGGGTGAAGAGTTGGCTTTTGTATTTGGTGCACCATTAGCATCGGCTGGCCTTTTTCATGGTACCCAGTACACAGCACAAGAAAAACTTTTAGCCGAAGCTGTAATGTCATATTGGTGTAATTTTGCCAAGACAGGGTAAGCAAAATTTCATTACTTTTACTTTTTTTAATATAAAAATGTGTATTAAATAAAATATGAAAAAAACGGCATTCGAATAACGAAAAAAAATTGTTTGCAGTTGAAGAGCAAATAACGAAAGAGTTTTCTATTGGTTTTTTTTATGCTAAAAGAAAGTAATACCACGTTACAGTATAATCATTATTATTATGATTATATGCCAACAGTGTTTTCCTTTTTTTATTATACCCTTCACTTATAGTGAAAGGATAAATATAAGTTTGTCATTCCGTTTGTAACTTTTAGATTTTTGATTCTGTATCGTGGATTCAAAGAAGTCTAAATAAGCATGTCCGTCCGTCTGTCCGTCGGTTGGTATGTCGTTTTTGAAGGTCCCGACTATAAAGCTATGCATTATGTATATCTAATCATTCCTTAGGCTCACCAGAATTTTGCTATTTAAACGCAGCAGAATCCATTTCTAAATGGCGAAGATATCTTCAAATAAACGTTATTTTTTAATATTTTTGAA
>JACGTJ010002400.1:21551-41085 GCA_014858695.1 Chrysomya rufifacies | reverse complement strand
TCTTAGACGAACATTTTAACATGTTACAAACGGAATGACAAACCCAATATACCCCCCATCATTTTTTGATGGTGGGTATAAAAATTACAACTTTTTGATGAAAAATATAAGAATTCTACAAAAAAAGGGAAATTAAATTTTTCATTTTGTTCAAATATTCGACTAAAATTATTCGAATTATTCGAAAATTTGGTTTTAATATTATTTCAATGTTTGTTCGCTATAAATAGTTTGAATAATTCGAAAGGATACCTCAAACTGCAGGGTAATATTTTATTCCACAGTCTATGAATGTGTAATTGTGTTCACCAATTTGTAGAATTGCACACAAACACACATATCTAAATACATACATAAATATTATTTATTTACATAGAACAGTAGGAACAAGGATGAGTAATCATTACTAGTTGAACTCTATTACTTACCCATTGTCATTGTCCCACTAACGGATGGTGAACAAACTCCCATACTGGTATAAAGTGAACCAGGTGGAGGTGGCGTTGTTTGTCTACTTCCGACCACTGTTGGACAGCCCATTGGCTTGCCACTGATGCTGTTATTGCTATTATGTCCTGCGGGCATCATTAAACTATTGTGTTGAGATGTTGAAGGCATGAGCATCGTTGTTGCTGTGCCATAATTTGTAGATGAATGGTCGCCCAATGAGCCGTATGTACAATTTGGTATTGGAGCATATGTCATGTAAGACTAAAAGAAACAACAATAGATAGATGAAACAATGATAAGTACAACAAATTAATAACAATGTTAAAACAAATTTATTGCAAAACTATTAATATCATTTAGTTTTTTTTTTATTATTGATAAAATTTAAAAATGTGTTTATTGTGATTTAATTGCACGTTTTAATTTTATGGCCGTGAAACGGTTCTTAGTGTACTTTTTAATTAAACAGTTATCTCATATTGATGTAGTTTAATATTGCAAATGGACAAACTGTTCATTTCCTTGAGATAATATTTATTCGTCCATCAAAGGAGAAGTTACGTGATCACGGTATTTAACGGAAGTGATAGCTTCAATTTTCATTATACATAATAGCCAAGTATAAAGGCGAAATATACACATCATGCTCTTGCTATTCTAGAGTTAGACTATAATTTTAACATCTAGTACCTGGAATTTGCTGTGAATACTTTGAATATTTTAATTTAAGTATGAATCAAATTTGAGGAGAATCAGTCCACATAATTAAAGTTTTTAAGATAATGATTTTATAAAAAGTTTATGTTTGCCTTTTTGTTAATCTAGTAATCAACACTAATCAATGTTATGAAATATGACGCAAATATGAAGTGGGTATCGAGAAAGAACTGGTTCTGAGTCAGGTCCTCTTTCTCAAAACCAATCCTTTTTCGATAACGACTATATCTTTTTCTCAGGATGTGTTAAGTTCAGGTAGCGTGCAGAGTTGCCAGAAAAGTAAAACAAAAATAGTGCAGTTATAGTCAATTGCCTTTCTATAGTTTAAAAAAGTTCTAGTTTAGATACATTTCAAGTGCTGCCTTTTGGGGAGAAATATTATCAAATCGTTAGTAGTAGCAGTAGTTGCGTGTCAAATAAAACATAAAGTTTCGTTCGTGGTGAGTGGTTAGAGAGCAGGCATCAGTCTGGTGCAATTATGTGTAGGAGCGAATGTTAAAAATATTACAGCGAATATTTGTTTGAAATAACATAAACAATATAATGTAAAAATTAACTCATGTTCTGAATTAAATGTTGCTAGAATATATATTTCAACTACTGATAAATCTGCAGAATTGTTTAAAATACTCCTAAAGTTGTCCATTTATTTTACTATTTTATATCTACTTATTTGTTTGTACTTCATGTACCGAATTACATTTTCAACATATAGATGTATATCTGTTCAGAAAATGATTATAATTCCAACGTTATACATTAATGTACACTCATATAATAAGGAATCCATGTTGCAAATAAAACAACGCTTAATATCCTCCCCAACCAAGGTGGTGTAAAATATAAATAACACACAATTATTAAAATATTTCTACACTGTGGCATTGTGAAATTAAGTGTATCCTTTAATCTTTAATTATTTAGTTGGATATACAAAATATGTATAATCATATCAAATTAATTCAACTGAAAAATAAATTCCAACTCAATATTTTCCAAAATATAAATGAAAAGTTTCAACAACAACTATAATCTACAAGAGGTTTTCTTCAAGTATATTCCTGAAGTTATGACGTGCAACATCAACGCTAACAAATTGATTAAATTGTTGTATACAATTCAGTCTTGTAAATTTGTTTAATACTTCAGTCAAAGCAATTATGCAAATACTTTAAAACATTAAAGGATTTCCAAATTAAAAAAAAAAAAAATGGCGAAGTGGAATGTCAGATAAAAGTGAAATAAAAAAGAAAGTAGGAAACGTTCACTGTTGTCAGATTTCATAAATCTACCAAGTCAAATGAGAGTTTAATGACAATGGAAGTTGGATGTAGCAACAATTGTAGGAATGTGAATAACAATTTATGAAGCAAACATATTTATGTAAATATGTATGTATTTACTTACCTCATTTCTTGTTGAAAGACTTGGCACTGGCATTGGACTAGTCAAGTCAATGTCTGCATCAATGTCAGATATATCATCTGCAAAGGAGCCGCTTAATTGTGTTTCACGTGCTGTTGAATCATGTTGAAATTTATTATTATCACCAGCACCGCCTACACCTACTCCACCAATACCGCCCCCACTGATAACTCCAGTACTGCCCATTTTATCACTGTTATTTTTCTCGTTATTGCTACAGCTCGACAGACTATTTTTGCGACATGAACGCCTTCGCTGAAGGGTAAGTCGACCAATTACGAGTGTCAGACACAGTAACATGCCGACAGCTACAGATATGATTAAATAAAGATAGAATTGCTCTTGATTTTCTGAAAAAAAAGAAACAAAGAAAATTTATGAAAATAAGTATGTTTATAGAAGAAAAATGCTAAAATAACAAATAAATTTCACAAACAAGAGAAATGAAAACAATAGTAAATGTTTGTTGGAAAAATAGTTTGTACAAATACAAAAATTAAAATGTGTGTTTTACATTCTATTTTATTCAGATATATTTTGTTTTTATTTTTCATTTTATAAAAAACTCACATACACACACACACACACACACTCAAAAACAAACAAATAAAAGAAACCAATTTTATTTTATCATTACTCACACTCTAAAAATTTTATACAATTTACATAATTTTTTTTTATTTATTTATTTGGAAGCAAAAATTAAACATAATATATACTGTTCAACATAATAACGTGGTATTGTGGATGGATGTATATATTATATAGTATACATGTGTATAAGTTTTTGGTTGTGTTTGAAAAGATAAATAAAAATTCATCTATTGGATTGATTTAACATAAATTGAAGCATTATAAATTTACCTAAAAAAAAGCGAAGACAAAATCAATCAATCTATCAATCAAGTTATATTAAAGCTGCAAAAAATCCATCTGGAAACTTTTAACTAAAAAAGGTTAACAAACATTTGTATACGAGGAATGTCTTCTAAATTTGATGAAAATTAATAAAACTCAATTTGAATATAATCGTTTAGGAGTCATACATTTTGATTAGTTAAATCTAAACTCTATAAATCCAGAAGTTATAATAAATAGCAGGACAAGTGTCCATATTGTCCTTGGGCCAAAATTATAATCTGTGCTAAGATTTAAAGCTGTGACCTGTACTTTACGCAAATTCTTTAAGTGGACAGTCTTACCGCCGTCCAGACGGTGATTCTAAGTAGAATTAGATTGCATGTCAAAGTAGGCTCTTTAAAGAACTTGGAGATCGTTTAACAGCATTTGAGAACCACTGTTCTATGCTATTTGAGCATGTTTGTTAACAAATTTTAATATCGAAAGTATCGTCCAAGATGTATTGTTTTTTTGTTGTATTATTGATTGAAATAAATCGTATACAATTTTTTTATATCTGAATAGAACGAATTCGAATAGAATAGAATTCAAAATTGTAATAAAATAAATATTATCCAAATTTTGGTATTATTGTACGACTTTTTTAAAATAAATATTATTAATGGAAATGTGTTTAAAAATCGTATATCTTTGGAAAATTTATAAATTGAAAGTGAAGAAATATTGTAATAATTCCAAGTGATCTTAATCCACTGATGACATGTTCTCTAAAGTTTATGCTAAAAGGGTACACTCACACGCTAATTTATAGTCATTGTTATACCCTGAGTTCTTCTTTTTTGTTCCACTGAAAAGACTAAAACTAAAATGTATTTAATTAAAATATTCGAATACGGTAACATCATGTTGTCTTGCTAAAATAATCAATTGATGATTAAATAAAATCCAGCGCTGTCTGAAATACGATAAGTTTGGTTTTTCTTGATCGAAATACTTATTTAGGAATGGCGAAATGTTATTACTTTAAAAATATTTGTTTTTCAAAAATTAGTCCATTTAGTTTATATTTGGTTCCCGATGTAAATAGCTCGTACTTGTGCTAAATATCTATTTTTCATTGGGGCGTCTATCATACAGTTATAATTTTAAGCGTTGCATTACGCGAAGTTAAAATCTACATCTGAGCAGATAATACTGTAATAAACATATCCGAATTTAATTTTATTATTTTAAATTTTGTCAAACTTTAGTGAACATCCATAACGTCCTTCGTTATCTCCATACAATTGACAAAATTGAAATATTTTCTAACATTTCTATATAACAAAAGGAAACCATTTATATTCACTGGGGAAATTAAACATATTTTTATGTAATAACAGTAGGTATATTTTTCATATAATAAATAATTTATTATTAAAATCGATATGATATTCGTTAAATTAGTGAACCATAATAAGTGTATTAAATTTGCTAAGAAATATTTTATTGACCTTCTTCCACAAAATAAATAAAACATTTTTGCATTATTAAAAATTGTGATAAAAATTTTTCAAATTTGTTTTTATATTTTTTCGATGGTATTTCCTACGGAAGTAAAATTTTGTGGAACTTAAAGGAGAAAAATAATATCACACGAAGATTTGCTAAGGATCTTCCATCGCCGACTTGACGTTCTAGGGAATGTAAAATTGAGAGTGCTCTACTTAAAAACCATACACTAACCCGTTATAATAGAAGTTATAAAAGGTAATAAAATATAACTCACTCATTTGTTAATAGGAGAAAATTACGTTGTACGTGTTAATAAAAGAAAATTTAGAATTTATGGCGATAAGAATATCTAATTCCTAAATTTTAAAATGGCATTAAAAAATGTCCCGTACGCATCATAGTATTATAAGACTTCAATTCTATTATTCTTCTTCGTTTATAAGACAAATAAATATCCAATACAGCTACAAGAACAATGAAATCGGAAAATTCCATAATGAAAATAGTTTAATTAGTATGAGTATAGATATGCAATTCAAAACTATAACAATTAAATGCAAAAACTTTTCTTTACGATTTTCTTTCATTTATTTTTTATATTTTATTCAAAGAACAATTGGAAAAACTCACTTCTAATATGTATGAAAGCTTTCATCCAATTGACAAGAAAACCAATGACGACAACACGCTCTTTGATGATGTCATCATTAGTGCAGTTCAAGCCAATTGTACCCCAATCATCCTCCATTTGACACCTTTTGCGATAAATGTAATGATGAGAAATTGACAATTTGTCATTATCATCATCATCATTATCTGCAGTAGCAGCAGAAGCAGCATCAACATTACCATCATTACCAACTATATTATCTCCATTAGAATTCTCAGAACTTGAGGTTGTTACTGTTGATGAGGAAGTTGTTGTAGTTACTTCAGAATCTAATTCATTATTGACAAATATTTTTGACAGTTTGTGAATTAAGTTAATTTTATTGAATTTCGATGAAACGACATAATTATCATTAATGTCAATTTCACTATTATTTTTGTCATCATCATTATCATGATTATTACCTCTATCATAATCATCATCTGTGAAAATACACATAAATACAATAAAAGAACCCATTGAGCTTTAATTTAGTTGCAATTAATTTTTAAATATTTTAAGGACATATAAATGGATGAAGAAGCAAAGCTAAAGGCAAATGTTGTCATTTTTATTTAGTATGCAGTATTCATATGCAGTATGTAAATAACGCATACACATACATATATTTGTACTTGTTAGATTACAAACACATGCGGAATTTGGAAAACTTGAAATTCTCTAAGTGTTTTTTTTTTCTTTTTCATTTAAATTTTGAAATAAATGTGAGGGTGTGAGTATATACTTGTTTGAAATTTGTGTACGTAACATATTCTAACAATGTTACTTGTATTTTTTTATTCTGTTGTTTGTAAATTCAGAATGAGAAACCTTTCAACATCTCAAAACTTTTGTCACTAATGAATATTTGACAATTAACATCTACTAACTCATACGAAAGCTATTTCTTCATTCAAACATTCATTTGTTCATTTATATTCCTTCATTTTAATGTTTGTACTTTTCTATTTTCAGATTCTAACATTTTTAACATCCCAGCAAACACAATACATTTGTTATATCTAAAATTTCCTAATATATAATGAATGTTTGTTAAATGAATTTGTTTGTTTGAATGCACGTAATAATTTTAAATATTTAAGGATTTATATGGGAAAGAACAAATGAATATCACAATTTACAGTTAGTTAAAAATTAATTAACTAATTTAACGTATCATGGGAATTGCGGGTATTTGTTCAGAAAATTAAAAATTAATTTGAAAGTAATTTACATTAGCAATCGGCGGCACACAAACTATTTTACTATTTAAAATTTAGTAAATTTGTAAAAGGCTTTTTAAAAATAAATTATGGAATCGGATGTGTTTCCTAGTCACATCCCAATTTTAAATATAAAAGTTTTGAACCTTTCAGAGAAATTCATTACAGAAGCAACCTGGTGCCCTAATATTTTCCAGCCATTAAACATCAAGCATCTGGCTTAAATTTTTAATTATCATTGAAGAAAAAGTACCCATGTCGGCTTAGCTACTGTCAGTCCAAACATTTTTTGTACACAATGTAATTCAATGATAAGTGTGCAATAATATTTAACCAAAGGAAAAATATATTGCTTAATGGGTTTCTTCGTTATGTTAATATAAAACTCTATGCAACTTATTTCAATCAATTCAGATAGCAATGTTGAATTGAACGATAAACTTTAAGGCAGATGTTGTGATAGTTATAAACTTTTAAAACTTTAATTGGATTTATTTATTTAACCTTGAGCAGCTTCTAACTTCTTCCAAATTGTGATGAAATATTTCCGGGTAATGGCTTTCGTTCAATCCGCTGCATAGCTAGCTAAAGTTAGAAGGCGCAGCTATCATATATACTGGTGGTTTTACGGAAGTCTCAGGAAATTAAGATACCACGCTGAGTAATGTCTGCAATCATGGTGAGTCAACGGAGGAAATATATAATTCGATGGCCGATGAGCTATACAAAAAGTGAGTGTCTGATTTATAAACATGTTATTACAAACCTGTCTGAAGGTGTGGCCAGCCGCTGTGGTACCAGAATCGGATGTTGAAGTCTAACTAGCTGCTCATCTTAACCAATTACCGATTAATGAAACCGAAAAAATATGAACCAAACAGATTCTCTAATGACTATTTTTAGTGCGATATACCGGACAAGAATAGGAACATGAATTGTTAGAACTCTCTTTGTATGTTCTTAAATTGAACAACAGAGCCGTGAATTTCATTCTGACACATGAAGGCAGAGGTGCGTTAATGGACTGGACACCGTTATCCGACAGGCTGATCATGGTGAAATTCCATACTCAAGCAAGTAACATAACATACATTCAAATGTTATGCCCTGACAAAGCCAGCAATGTATTCATTCGTGGAATTATACAATGAGTTTGATAGGCCTAACACATTTTTCACTAGAGGTGTATGATTATTCTGGGCGAATTCAACTCTCAGTTAGGTTTAGACCACCATGATTAGGAGTGATTATGGTTGGAAGACTGAAAATGGGATATTTGATATTTGTTGTAATTGGCTTGATTGGTCTGTGGGAAATATTCGTGGATACAAAAAGGAATATATTATTGGTCTAAACACATAGTTTCCGGAATTAGTTATCGCACCATTAGTTCCAATCATGTTATCGAAGAATCTTAAGTCATTTCGATTGCACCACTGCTACAACAAATGTAGAATGTTTTCTGGATAATTAATTACATTTTTAATTAAAATCTTATTATAAATCATACTTTCATTATAATTATATTTTTTCCGTGTTTTATTTCTTTGTGTACTAAATTCTTCAAATTGTAAAAATTCAACATAAATTCGATTTGATTTCCTCGCAAAATACTTTAAACTAAGTTGGGGTCATGTGCATTATTTAATAATCTTTTAATGTATTGATTCAGTACTGTATAGTATAAGCATTAGTAATGCCCTTAAAACAATCAATTAAAACTTTAGGATTTCCTCCCTTAATGGCGTTTATTGTTGTTGAAATTGTAAAAAGTTTTTGTTTTTTTTATTTCAGAGAATGTTCTTTTGTTTCACGTTTTTATTTCAATGACTCATTAACCTCAATACTCGTCATTCAAAGATTATTACTTGCACATACAAATCCAGAAATCAACTGAAAAGTTATTCATTCAATCATTTATTACTGATAATCAATAAATATTATTTCCATTATTAACTAAATGAAACCATGTTTAAATCACTGTTAATGCACAAATGAAAATATTTAAGTTTTTAATTAATGAATTAAAAAACACAAAATAAATAAGGACAGGGAAGAGATTATCAATTATGTTTTATTATTTATAACGATACAAGCCATAAGGAGTTATAGGATATTATAAACAAGAACAAAATAATTTATTCAAAGTGGCTGGATAATTTGTTACTACTTACCCTCTAGTGAATTATCGTTGCGCGAAAGTATGGATGGCATTAGTGTTGTTGTGGGCTCACTGGAACGCATATTGAAATCATAGGGAAATCCAGCATTCGGTATCGCACCCTGTAGTTTAGGTGCTGGTGGTATGGCCTCACCTTCCTTATAGAATTGATCCTCATCGTAGAGTTCGTCTTGATCTAAATCCAATTCACTTTGTTGTGGCTCATCTGGTTCTGGTGCTGTTTCATAGCGATCCTTAAGTACTTTACGTGGTACTAAAATATGCAAAAAAAAAAAAAAACATAATGTAGATGATTAAATGACGTTTAATTTATAAGTGGATTTTTCATAAATACTAAAGTATGTATTTATATGCATGTATTTTCTGTGTTATTTTAGAGTTCCACTATAATTTATTCTATTTGCAGTTGTTTGAATGTAAATGTTAAATAATAAAATACATTTTAAATAGTACTTACTGCATGTATAAACGACCTTTAAATGCATGGGTATATCATTTTTGCAGGGTCTACCAAATGTACCAGCATCTGCAGTTATAGAACAACGTCGTCGTCCATGACAAATTTGCATAACAGTCTCGGTAGCATAAGATACGAGGCAAGCTGAATAGTCGCAAAAGAAACAAACGCAAAGAAGAATAAATTAAAATAAAGCATAATAACAGTGAAGAAATTTAAATACTCTTACAATACTACGACCACTTTTACGTACACAAACTCATAATCACACATTTAACAATTAAAAGTGCTTTAGTCGGTCAAGCCCGACTATATGTTACCCTACATCACATATAGACAGAATATTATTATGTAAAATAATCTATAATCTAACCTATTCAAGTGAAATACAGGAGTTGACATATATATTAATATTATTCATACGCGCTAAATGGACCGATTGCATTGAAATTTGGAAAATTTTTTAGATCTTTAGATAAGATATGTACACAAAATAATTATAAAAATGTAAAATAAATTATATGCATATTTAAGGAAGTTAAAGGCATTATTTCCCATTCAGGATTTACTTTTGTATGGGTACAGTGAAAAATAATGGACCGAGCATGACCAACTTCAAAACGATTTGTTCTTTGGAGAAAAAGTAACCTGTGTGAATTAACAAGATATCTATAAAATTGCAACATTCAGGGAGAACATTTGTGAAGGGGCTAAGTGAAATTATAAACCGATTCGAATGAGATTTGGGATAAATTTAAAATTTAAATATTCTAAATTTTAATAAATACTACTCATATTTAAGAAAGTTATTGTCATTATTTTAAATTGTGGGACCACATTTGAAGGGGAGCTATGAGACATAATGGACCTATCATGACCAATTTCAAAAGGCTACACCCTTGGTCCAAAACACTAATCTATTGCAATTTTCAATATTATGTATTTAAAAATGCGACTCCACATATTATGTTGTAAACCCTTATTCTGGGTGGACGCCTGTATGGGAGCTCGATGAAATAATAAACCGATTAGTATGAAATTTGAAACAGAGTAAAAAGATGCGTACTAAATTTCAATAAACTATATTCATATTTAAGAGAGGTTAAGGCATTGTTCCTTATTCCGGGAGGACATTTGTATGGGGGCTATAAGAAGTAATGAACCAATCGTGACTAATTTCAATTGACTCTATCCCTAAGTCAAAATAATTATATGTGCCAAATTTTCGTAAGATATCTATAAAATTGCGACTTTCCCACAAATTGCAGCATTTTCGCTGTAAAACCCTCATTTTGGGAGAACGTTTGTATGGGGGTTAGGTGACCTCTCAGATTGATTAGAATGAAATTTGGAATGTAGATTTAGATCCATATAAGAAATATTTGTGCTCAATTTCAATAAATTATACCTATAATTAAGAGATTTATAGGCAATATGGACCATTTCGGGAGGACATTTGTTTGGTGGCTATGAGAAAAATAATCTGTGCCAAATTTGAAGACGATAGCTTTAAAACTGCGACCTGTACTTTGCTAAATACGTTTACATGGATAACCAGCACAAACGCATTGTACCCTACTTCACCTATGGTGATGTAGGGTATAAGAAGAAGACATTACAATATACACTGAACGTCATAAATGTAGGTCCACAATAAAGACTTAAAAGTTGTGATGGATCAAAACTTCTATTCATCAAATAGTTAATTTTATACTCACCAAAAAAATGCGATGTATATTGAGTAAGTTATTCCGTTTGTATAATGTTAAAATATCGTATAACATGTCTGTATGTTAAAAGATGTACATCAAAGATAAAATGTGGCACATATTCCTCTTACACAAGGTCGTCTGTTTGAACTAGGACTGAACTAGAAATGAATTAGAATGGAGCTATAATAACTGAACCGAACTAGATCTGATCTACTGTTAGAAATAGTGTTATTAAGCTTTGAATATTGTTTTTAAATGTCCGAAGTAGCCTAATTTAAGTGCTGATAAAATCTAGACTATTTTGAAAATTAAACCAATTTATACGCCATTAAAAATTTAGAATTTAGTATTGGCCATATATAGACAACATTAAAAAATTGGATAATAAATTTTTTTATTTATGCAATTTAAAGAAAATAAGGAATAAAATTGAAAATGCAAATTAAACATACTAAAGATTTGAAATTAAAGATTCATTAATCAAATATTTGTAAATTCAAAGAGCTTTTGCAACTGGGTGTAAGTATGTAGATACGAGTATGTATTCCTTTTTATCGTGATAGGAAGACATTTACATTTTTCATTATATATCTTATAATACTTTGACTCATACAATTATGGAGCAATAACTTTCTGCGACTTAAGGTTGTTTGTATGTACTTAACAAAATGAAGGTGGCCACCCTAATTACTATGCTTATGGGTTTCTGTGTGAGTTTCTGTTTTTGCATAGAAAGATACACATAGTTGAAATCATAAAATAGTACTTACTCTGTTTAGTATTTGTATCCGGAACATTTTGTGTATTGTTATGCGGGCATTGTACACTTTCGCGTTCTATGTAACCAAAGGAAGCACTGTATATTGCAATCCTTGAATAGGGATTGCACACAAGTGGCATATTGTCATTTTCACAAGCTACTTTCGAACGAAACTCATCTGTAAAGATTGCAAAGGATACAAAAATGTTTAAGAAAAACGAAAGACAAGAAAAAACTATTTATAAAATAAAATAGAAAACTAAAAGAGAAACCATTAGTTTCATACACTTAATTTTCTTTTTCCAACTAGACTGTGTTTGCCATTTGGTACTTTCATGCAACTGCAATATAAAAAATTCAATTTGCCCATGCTAGATATAGCGACAGCAGTAAAATGGAATCACAAAATATTTGTAAGTTTATGTATGTAAGAATTCTTGTAAGGACATAGCAAAATAATAAAAAAATAAAAAATAAATGAGAAGAGAAAATATATTTTTATTCTCATTAAATTTCCATAACAAGTGGCAAACAATGAAAAACTTATAATTTTTCCAAGATTTTATAGCGAAATGGCGCTTAGAAGATTCACAGTTATCAACATTTAAATCCATTTTCCATTTTATTTTTAATTTGCCAATTTTCAACTAAAATTCCATTACAGATTTTCTTAAGTTAGATTTTATTTATTTGTATTGTTTCTCCTTGGGCAAATCCAGAAATTATAAAGAAAACAACAAATGAATACAAAAAATAAAAAAAACAAAAAAACAAAAAAAAGCTAATGTGTTTATCTCCAAATAAGATTTTCCAATTTCCTCTTATTCATCCTAAAATGTCCACAAAAATAAAATTAAATTTAACAAAAATTTTTAAACTGTATTAAAAGTGATGTGTTGCGATTTTTATTTTATTTGCCACCACAAAGTTTTATATTATTCTATTCATGTGGTTCGTTAAATATGAAATTACTTATGGTGTTAAAATTAAAAAAAAAAAAAAAAAAAAGATTAAATAAAAAAGTTTATTTCAGCTTGGGGCTAATGGAAAAATACTAATAATAACATTGTGTAATAGTAAAAACTTTAACGAAAATTTCCGCTATATAAAGTTATCAAAGATAACGCAAGATATTAATTTATACCCTTCTTAGTTATTTTTTTATATAAATAATTTTACAGTTGAAGTAATTCCGAAAAATAGTATTTAACAAATATAAAGCAAAATAATTTATATATTTTGGATTTAATAAAAATGTTTAAACTTGATGTCCTGTCCCTGCACTTAGGAAACTCATATTCAGATTATCTGCAGCTGTAGAATCTCAAAAATGCTTCGAAATTATTGGTTCTTTCGTTAGGGTGTCGAATTATGTCTGATCGCATGGAAATGATTACAGCAGATATGCTCCAACTGAAGAAGATACCATACAGCATCTTCTATGCTATGGGAATGTAAACAACTTTTTCTCTTCCTCCATTAAGATTTTCGAGATTTCTCAAAAGTACATTTCAAATCGTTTCAACAAAAAACAAATGTGAACTCATTCGAATAGGGTGAACTGTAGAAGTAGGTTTTGTCAAATATGGAACAAAATAAAGGCTTTCAGGGGCACTTGCTTTAAGCTAGCAACCCTTATAACCAACCTAACATGTCTCCCTGTCAGCATTTAATATTGACATTTTAGCTAATACAACACCAATTTTTAATTAAAAACTATTGCATATGATAAAACTTCCTTATAGCCAAAGTGCTAACTTATAGTAAATAAACCGCTTGTAAGCGTCTACCAACTATTTCGTACTTAATGTTGATGGAAAAATCTTATTTGTCTGTATTCTATCTAAATTTTTATTCTGTTTAAAGGAAAATAGTTAGATGCCCATCCGCTATAATTGAGAATCAGATGAAATTTGGTACACACGATATAAAGGATATTCAAAATGGGCATGGTCTTTTAGCCTAACATTCAATATAAGATGTATAGCAGATTCGACGTATATACTATTCTTATTTGTTTTACCAGGTATAATACAATATTTTTATACATCTTTCGTTGTAAGTGTTTTTGTCTGCAACTCTGTAACTCTGTAGTGCACATATGTAGTTTTTAAAATACAACATCATTTAATTTTTTCGATTATTTCATTTGCATTTATTTTATATCCCGCGGTTAGTTTCAGCCACTCTTTTATTAAACAATTTATCGTAAATAATAATTAAAATAAAAGCGGTAGATTGTTATGTATAAATAACTGTTTGTAACTTCCAATTGCTTCCTTAATTTTAGTTATGAAAACTTTTTTTTATTAAACATGCCCTGACAAGCAAAATTTTTACTTAAAGTGACGAACAAATAATCAATAACTTTTTATGCTTTTTCAAAAAAGCAAATTAACAGAATGTACTAGGACCTTTAATTGTGAGTAATATCAATTTTTTCGATAAGGTTGAGATAGCTTTAATAACAAAAATGCATATTCATCAAAATCTGTAGTTAAAATAATTAATGTTAGTCAAGGTATCCTGAATGTTTAAGTTGAACTACAAAAGTCAATGAAGTTAAAAAGTAAGACAAGCTGAAATTATGTTATATCTGAATCCATATACAACAAAAATATATATGAGATTATTCCATTAGTTTGATATTCCGTATTAAATACATCTTATCTTAGTTTATGCGGATGTAAGTAACATACCAATTGGCTTAAAATCACTTTTTCAGGCGATTTAACGATGTCAGTCTGGACGGTTGGCTGGCTTTCAATGTGAACCACTTGCTAAAAGGTTTCAGTTTTAAGATCAAATGGGTCATTTATGGTTTATTCCTTCATCTAGCCTACAATAGCGTAGTGTATTATATAGCCAGGCTTAACCGACTAATGTACTCTTACTTGTTTTTAATTAAAAACAATGTTAAGCAAAAAGGACAATATTTAATAGATAGATAGAATATTTAATTTTTAATAGAGTCGAGTTAACGATGTCCATCCATCTAAAAGGACGCCCATTTTAATATCTTATCTTAAGGACGATGCCTTGCAAGTGTTTGTCAACAGATGCATAAAGGCCCAAAAATTGTCTGGCCTATAATAATATACAAGCGCATGTTATGGTCGACCACTAACCAGATCGCAGTACGTACAGAAACCCGTAAGAGGGACTTACGCGATTGGATACATATTGAGAAAGTACAGCGATCGAATTAAATCCTCAGGGTAGCCGAAGAAAGGGTTGACCATCATTAACGTAGAGTACGCAGCTAAAGAATGAAGTCAAAAAATCTGGTAGAAGCTGGGGGCTAATAAAAATCATCTCTCTAAATAGACCGGATTGGCGTATATTTGTTAAGGCCCTATGCTCTTTACAGTAACAAAGGGATCATATATATTCCTAGAAGTGGTGGTTAAATTTGAAAACTATTTAGATATGTAGTAAGATACTAACACAAAACATTACTTCACCTGTTTTAGGGAATCATATAGTCGGTCTTTACCGATTAAAACAATTTTAACTTGTTTCCATTATGATTTAATTTTTTGCTGAAACTTATTTTATTTAAGAGCTATTTCATGATAAGTGCAAAAAAAAAAATTGCAAAATGCATTAGAATCCTAATCAATTTATGTATTTGATCCATCCTTAAATTTATTTAATTATTAATAACTTTAACGGTACATTCTTACTTTCTTGGAATAAGATTTAATAATGACTCTTTTGTAATGGTATATGATTCTTTTGCTTCGTCCATTTAACCTTTTTAAAGAGTGTTTGCAATGTTATCTGTAGGAAATTGTTTTTATTTTTGTATAATAAATATTTTGCTGAAGCAAGGTGCACATTTACAATATTTATATTACTGCAAGTTGAGATGAAATTCTTTCTCATAAAATAACTAAAATAAATTTATCAGATTTTTCAATAACAATGAAAACAAGTTAAAAAATATTTAACTCTTATGTAGGTTCTGTTATATTATAAAATCAACCATTTTGAAATGAAAAGAAAACATTTATCGTATTTTAGTCTTTATTTTTCCTTTACTTCCCACAAACTAAAGATAGATTTTTTCAATCAAGAGAATTTTAACAAAAACAATTTCAGTATATGTTAAATTCACTTAAGAACAAGTAAAATTATATTCGATTTGATCGAACCTTTGTTACCCAATATGATACATGATAACTATATGATACCCTTCATCACTTTATACCACGTAATTTAAAGGACTATTTGTTTCCAAGGTTTTGTTTTTGTGTCAATCTGGACAGAGCTTTGATAAGATATTCTTTTATTTTAGAAGGTCGTTTGTACGGAAACATGATGAAAAATTCGCCGATTTAATAAATTTCATTAAATTGCACATACATTTATAGGACTTATGTGTCAATAATCTCATTTCGAGGGTTACGTTTCGAAGGAGGTTAAGACCGATCACAACCATTTTTAACACGTTTCGTTCTTCTACTAATATAATAATCTGTACCAAATTTAATCGAAATGTATGTAAAATTTTGAATGGCATTTGTAAGGGGGCTAAGTGAAATAATGAGACGATTAGATCGAAATTTGGCACATGAGTAAAGACAAAGAAAGAAGATACACATGATGTGCCAGTTTGTGTTCAAAACCTCATTCCGGCGATTAATTTGTATGGGGACTAGGTGAAAAATGGACTGTTCAAGAACATTTTTCACTAGTTTAATTCTTATATTAAAGTAAAAATACCTTTAAAATTACGACCTTACCCGCTTACCCACATATTTTATTACTTTTATGTCTTTTAACATCGTTTTAGGAAGGTATTTGTATGGGGGCTAGTTGAAATATTAAGTCGATTAAAATGAAACTTAGCACATGATTAAAGATGCTGAAGGGAGTTACACTTGTTACATTTGAATTTACACACTTATTTATTATATTATTTTTATTCCTCTAACAAAATAATAACCTGTACCAAATTTCATCGAAATATTGTAAAAATTGATCGATCATAACAATTTTGCACAAGATTTATTCCACTAACAAAATAAAAATTGCAACCTCAGCCACATATTTTATAATTTTTTCAACATTCTGGAAGGACATTTCTATGGGAACTAGGTGTAAAAATGGACCTTCCATGACCATTTTCCACAAGTATTATAACAATCTGTACCAAATTTTATCGAAATATCTTTAAAATTGTGATCTCACCCACATATTTTATAATTTTTATCAACATTTTAGAAGGACATTCTTATAATGAACCGATTACCAAGTTACGTATGTTAAGATTAGTAAAAAAAGTTATACATAAGAAATTTCATCAAAATACAAAGTCTTATTCCGGGGGGGTATATTTGTATGAGGTATAGGTGAAATAATGAACCGATCATAGCCAATTCAATGGGCTTGGCCCCAGTGTCAAAATATTTATTTGTGCCAAATTTCAAGACAATAGCTTCAAAATTGCGATCTGTAGAGTTTGCACAAACTTTACATGGACAGCCAGCCAGCCGGCCATCGAATCAGAAAGTGATTCTGTATACTTAAAGGTGGGTATTGGAAACTTTTTTCTCTATGTCGCATACATCCGCACAAACGCATTATAGCCCTATGGTGGTGCAAGGTATAAAAAGTGATTTGTAGATACGTTATATTCTCAATAAAAGATGTGAAAGCGCAAAATTGAAATTCAATATCGGCAATTTTCATTATTATCTTAACATTTTATGTTATATATAGGTAGAATTTCTCTTTTCAATTTCTAAATCGCTTATTTTTGATTCCTCCAAAAATAATAACATAAAGCTAAAACTTATGAAATCAATCAAAATAATATTGAGGAAAATTTACATTAAGCAATTCTTCTTTTCAAACATAAGCAATAACAACGATAACGCAGTTGGAAATATGTTCAATTAAAATGACACGAACACGCGGTCATTTTAATTGAATTTAGCTATTTTTAAATAAATAACTTCACTTTGTGTTTAAACATTTGTTGCGCAATGCTTAAAACAATACTTTTCTTCACCATCCACAACACGGTAGATTTCGAAGAAACCAATAGGTCTTGACAATTACCAAAATGTGTGAAATTTGCAGGGGAAGTAAAAGTGTTTTAAATTTATTTCTAAGAAAATTTTATAACTTTTTCGATATATGATATTTAACAGAAAAATCGCTAGCTATTTGTATACGAGTTTTAAACAAAACTTCCATTCCACCGTTGTAAGTGATATTTATCACAAGGTATTATCCAATAATTTTTAAATTGTGAAAGTAAAAAATTATTTCCAAACAACTTCCAGGACAAACAAATCGATTTTCTACCATTGCATATTTGAATATGTGGCCTCCAAATTCTTTAGGCAAAAGTCCAAACCATTGTTCATATTATTTGGGAACTTGTTTAAATTAAATTTTACCAAACAGTTAAAAATGTACAAATTATTAAAATACTCGATATTATCGATATTTTTTTTAATAATACAACCGAAAATATAGATGGGAACGATTATCAATATTTTACAGCTCTAATATATTGAATCACTAAAATTTTCATCGTTGTACGCTTTTTTGTATAATTTTTATGTCATGTTATCCATTAAAATGCTTAAAAATGAGCCATGTTTATGGGCTCTTGGGTCTATAAACTGACTCTGCTCATAATAGTAAACATTTTTGTTCCTACTCTTATGTCTTTCTCCTTAGCTCCACCGGTGCGATCCCTTTTGTTCTTTCAACAGACAGGCAGGCGAAAAGACATCGCTGGATCAACTTTAAATATTATCAGGTCCCAGGACGTATTTATTTTGGGGTCTTAGAAGAATATTTTAACATATTGCAAAAGGAATAACGAACGCAATATACTACCCTTATTTTTAGATGGTGGATATAAAAAAGTATACTGATATCATAATATATACACTATTCATCTCTTTACTTTATTGTTGTATGAAACTAACTTAAGACTATTGTTAAGTTACTTAGTAAATGTAGATATTAAGATATGGTTATGGGTTAAATCACAATCAAAAATTTTACAGAAGAAAACACTTTTTGTACTAGAAGGAATTTATAAAACCATTTTGTTCTATATTGAACAATTAGTATGAAAAAATATTTTCTTTTGAAAACACTAAAAAATTAATATTTAAAACTCTAATGAGTTTTGGGCTTAAACATTCTCTGCAACATTTTTTTATGTGTCTACAGCGATATGTCCTCGTATTGGATATCGGCAAAATGCTCCACCCTAATGTTCATATGTTTATAACAGGCATAAAATCTTCATTTATTCTATTTGAAATACAATATCTTAATACTAGCATTCTATTGTTTTCCAAAAACTAAAAAATATATAATTCAATTTAGTCTTTTGTTTTTATTTTTTTTTTGCAATTTCTATTAATATAAAAAATTTAGTAAAAACATTTGGGAAATAATATTGGAGTATTTCATAAAGATTTTAAAAAATCAAAATTACACTTGTGATTGAAAAATAATGACACAAATGTTTGCTTTAAATTTCTTTTAAGAAAACTTTGGTTTTGTGTTCATTTATTAGATAAAATAAATGTTTGTTTTGAGTTTATCTGTATTAAAATACTATATAT
>JACGTJ010002394.1:0-14179 GCA_014858695.1 Chrysomya rufifacies | reverse complement strand
TAGAACTAAACTTGAACTAGAACTAAACTTGAACTGAACTAAAATTGAACAATATAGGTTAAAAAACGAAATTTAGAATAAATGGTTTTTAAATTATTTGGTTAACTTTAAGTTTAATCGTTTGATTGACCTAATTTTAAATTTGCAAAATGTATTTAAATTTGATTACTTTTTCGTTCAGAACTCGAAATGCCTTTACAAATGTCGCTATGCAATATGGAAGATGTTGGATTTCCTACTAGCTCAGAAGCTTTACACAAACTCTTCCAACAAATGGTTGATTCCATGAAGAAACTTGAAACTAAAATATATGAAATGCATGGTTCAAAATTTAATTTAGGTTCATCTTCTGCCGTGGCTAGAGTAAGTATTAAATTAGATTTAATATATTAATTTCTAACAATAGAAATTTTAAAAGGTTTTAGGTTTACATCGTAAATCAAATGGACGTATAAGTACTTCTAAACAGATTTTGGAAAAAATCGATTCACCTATATCACAAATGATAATCACATATCGAAAATTAAGTGTAACATTAACGAAAAATATACAACCTCTACTGAAATGTGTAAAAGATGAAAGGTTAGTTAGTCTGTTTGGTCTATTCATTTATTTATTTATTTATTTATTTATTTATTAGCTTTATTACTTTAATTGTTAAGTTTTAGTCAGATATTACTTCATCCATTTATACAGATTTTCTTTAAAACGATCTGGATCTTTATTTGCATTCTAGTGGTTGATACATCGATACATACGATCTTGATCTATATTTTCATTCTAGCCCATATTACTTGTAATCTTATTATAGTGGTTGATGCATCAGGTTATTTGCTGTACTAGGTTTGTAATGGACCTATTAAACTAATATTACCACCCATAGGTTTCTTTTTCGAGAAGATCAAGAAGCAGGCCTTGGTTATTTGAACCCAGTTTGGTGTAGAGCCTTCCTTTTTCCTTAGCTCTCTCTTTTTGGTGTCTACAATTCTATCCCCTTTCTTTTTTCTCTTTCCTATAATTCTTTCTTCTCTCTTTCTTTTTTCTTTCTGAAGGGATCATAATGGACCCGTATGGTCCTCCGAGTGGAGTTGCTGCAGTTGTAACAGCGCCCTTCTCTAATCTAATCTAGATAACTTGCATTTCACTAAGTACTATCGCAAGGGAAATTAACACTAATATAAAATATTTGTACACCCACAATCATCTTAACATTTGGTTGTTTATTAACATTGAAAATGTACATTCCAATTCTAAAATGCCTATTCTTGGCCAAGAGTTATACAATTAAGTTTTGGGCTTGAAGCTTGACAGCTCACAGAATATTTCGAAAATCAAGTTCTTTCAACGCCACCCGTCTACCCTACTGTAGGCCATCCACATAAACAAACTTTTACTTTTTTAATCCTTAAGTGGTCAGACTGGTACCTGGGAATTTTTTGCGTCCACAATTTACTTATTTGTGTGAAATTTCTATTACTACTAATATATTTTTTAGTTTTATGCTTAAGAAATTAGAAACTTATTTGTATTTATTACTAATTTCATAGAAAATTGGGTTATTATTTAGATAATAAGAACTTTGTTCTGTACACCATATTAGATCCAAATGAGGGCTATGGTTTATCAACTATCGCTTAGTTCTTACAATTTTCACACTCATTTATTTAATTTTGGCTAAACGAACGCATTCCTTGAATATAATGTAAACAAACTCCAGTTGATGAGCAGTTACTTTTCGTCCGAACTTACACATAGATAAAGCCCGTACTAATTTACATAAAAGGGAAATTAACTTACCTTCATTTGAGGGAAACGAACGAAATAACAGTACATATTTTCTGGTACAATTTGTAATTCAATATTTTTTTAAATTCTCTCATAATTTTCGCTCTCATCCACTAGAGTTATTATAAATAAAGACATTTCCTGTAAAATGTATGTATAAGGTGCTGAATTCTAAAATCGATGAAATGATGGATGAATGAAATTAACATATTTTGTTAATTTTTAACCAAAACCTAAAAATCTAAATAAATAATTTTATGTTCTATTTTCTATGTCCTATAGAATTCATGGTCAAAGTATAACCTTTACATCTACGGGTCGCATTTCGATGACAGAACCTAATTTACAAAATGTAGCGAAAGATTTTGAAGTTGAAATGGGTTCAGAAAAATTCATAATATCTTGTCGTAGTGCATTTTATCCTGCAGACTCTAAACGCTGTTTAATATCTTCAGATTTTTGCCAATTAGAAATGCGTATTCTAGCACATTTATCACAAGATTCTTCACTGCTGCAGGTTATGAAATCTGAAAAAGATGTATTTATAGCAATAGCGGCAAGATGGAATAAAATTTCGGAGAATAATGTAACAGAACAATTACGTAATGGTACAAAACAAATATGTTATGGTATAGTCTACGGTATGGGTATGAGAGCTTTGGCTGAAGGTCTTAAATGCACAGAACAAGAAGCCAAACTTGTATCCGAACAATTTCATGCCGCTTATCCCGGAATAAGGTAGGTCTCTTGATTAATGTCTAATGTAATTAATATTAAATATGAGGGAATATTTTGTGCATTATTATTTTCTAGGCAATATACCGAAAAAGTTGTAAAATTTGCCAGAAATAATGGTTACATTGAAACAATAACCGGTCGCAGACGTTATTTGGAAAATATAAATAGCGGTGAAGCATTAATAAAAAGTAAGTGTTATGATTGTGTTGTTATGTTTTGAGAATAAAACAAACAAAATTATTGATTAATAACTTATCAATTAAAGCCAAAAATATAATGGTAATAACTTATTATCTCACGTGCCTAAAAGGGAAAATTTTTTGAAAATATTACTATTATCGCTAAATAACATTAATATTTTAATGTACTTAGTTATAGTTAATATAATATACGTCATTTATATAAATCTTTACCATTACGTTCTATTTTTCTTTTAGATCAAGCAGAACGTCAAGCTGTTAACTCTACTATACAAGGATCAGCAGCAGATATAGCTAAAAGTGCTATTTTACGCATGGAAAAGAATATTATAAAATATCGTGAAAAATTAGGTATAGAACCTCAGTCTGTCCGTTTAGTTTTACATTTACACGATGAACTTATATTTGAGGTGCCCGAGGAAAAGGCGAAAAAAATTGCTAAAGTATTAAGTATAACTATGGAAAATTGTGTTAAACTTAATGTACCTTTAAAAGTAAAATTGAAAATAGGTAAGAGTTGGGGTGAACTGAAGGAGGTTAAATTGTAATTATTGATTCGTTGCTCAGATTGTAAATATTCTACATTTTTTTATCAGTTTATTTATTATACATTTTCAATGATAACAAAATTTCCATTATATGTTATAGAAATTTGGAAATTATTTAATCATAATCTTCTATTTCATTTTGTTTTATTTCAATAAATTTGTTATTATATCATTAATTCTTTTTAACATTTCTTTATAACTATTTCAAACATTTTATAATTGCTAACATTTCCATGATTTGCTTTTATTTTAAGTTTTGTTTTTTGATTCTAAATGACTTTGTTTAAATTTATTAAAACTTTGATGATGATGTCAGCCAACTACATTTTGAACTTAATTGTAGTTGAAAATACAAATTAAAAATATTTTGCATGTACTTTGTTTTGTTAAAAATTGTAATTTAAAATATATCGATGAACCAAAATTAAAGATTTATCTTAGGTGAACCCATATTTGCAGATCTTGCAAAAGATATCGTGAAATTAACTGTAGGTAAATTTCACGATATCTTTATATTATAAAGTTGACATTGGATTAGAACAAACAAATACGTCAGAAATCTCTAAAGCTAAAACCATAAAACTTTGTCCAGTTTTATAAATGAAACCACAGCAACTAAACTTAAATCCCTCTAAATATTTTGTTGCTCATTTAGCTCATCAATCATACTAATTCGGAGAAGGAAAAGTTTATAGATTGGTACTTTTTATTACATGAATTTGAAAAGAACCAGATTTGAGAGACAGATTTGATCTCCAGAAGAGACTTCGGAATAAAATATATTTCAACCTTTAATATTGATTAACAATAATAATCGATAACAGAATTGAAATATCCAAAAGTCATTACATTACGGCACTTCATTATCAGACTTAAGATTTGGAAATTTTTACTTATTTTGTGCATATATGTAGATTTGTTTGGTTGGTTCTTTTTTTTCTTGTATCATTGTTCCATTTTTCCTTTTTTTACGTTAATGCCTATTATGATACTTTTTTTTGTGCATTTGGTACATTTGTTGCCTTTTTATACCCAACATCAAAAATGGGTTTGTCATTCCGTTTGTAACATCTTAAAATATGCGTCTAAAACCCCAACATCTATATATATTCTGGGTCCTGGTAAGATTCTAAGTCGATCTAGCGATGTCTGCCGTCTGTATGTTGAAACCACGATAGAGATAGCACCGAATGAGGTATGAAGACGAAATTTGGCACAAATATTTCTCTTATATAAGGTATTGAAAATGGGCAGAATTGGATTATAAATAAGGAAGTTATGGAACAAAAACCCATGGAAATCTGTAATTTTGGAGCATTTTAGTACATAATATGTCAGAAATATGAAGGTTCAAAAAATGAAATTAAAGGTAAAACATATTATAGTAACGGGAAACTAAGACGCGAAAAATAGGCGTGACACGCCAATTTTTCGCCTCCTCATAAAAATATGCTTTTTTAAGCATATTTCGCCATAAATATGAAAGGGAAGAACGTACAAAGGTGAAATTTTAGACTGACTGTTAGATAGTAGGACGAAAAAAAGGGCATGAACCCGCCAACCCACAAAAATCCGTGATTTTGGTGTATATTGTGATATAATATGTCTCAAATGTGAAATAAATGCAGATAAACAGTGAAATTTTCGATATATCGTTAGTTAGTAGGAGCAAATTTAATAAAAATAAGGCGTGCTCCTGCCACTTTTCCGTACGTCTATAAAAATCTGTTATATAAAATGTTATATATGCCATTAGACAAATTAGATAAATGTATGTTTTTCCTCCTCGCATTTTTGAAACTTTTTTGTACTTTTGGTACATACGTTTCGAAATTGAGTTCAGATACCACTACACTTATTCGAAGTACTATTAATTGGAAACAATTTAAAGAAATCGAAATAATAATTTTGATCTTCATTTGTTACAATGTTGCATTGGAGTACCAAAAAATACCAATTAAGTCTTTAAGTCGAATGTTAATAAAGTTCTAGGTGTTAGGTACTAATTTTTCGGTACTAAATTACAATATTTGAGTATTTCTTAGTTTAGAAGATATATTACTTTCTGTCTTTTTGCCCCCATAAGATCTGGCTCACTTTCATGCTACGCGATCCACCTTTAAAGTTGGAATTGAACAATACTTTCAATAGTGCGAATTTTCTTTAGTTTAAGTTGAGTTCTAATTCAGTACCAGATTAGAATTTAACACGTAAACCTCTGCCTCAGTAGTATAAGAACCGGTCTTTTTTAACATTTCAAAAATTATGCAGTTTTCTTAAATAAAAATATTGTAGGTGTACTTTGACCCGCTTATCTAGATTTAATTTTATTCACCTGCCTGATTTATTATATTTGTTTTTCGAAATTCCCAAACATTAGATAAAAGTTTTGTTGATAGAACATGGGGAGAGTAATCTTATAACATTATATTTGTTAAAAATATTTGTCATATTAAAAGTCACTAAAATTTACAATGGATATAATAGCAAGTATAAAAGAAAATTTGGACAATTTAAACTGATTTGTTGATTGTATTTAAATTAATTTTGGTTAAAAAATTAAGCACAAGTATCATATTTTCGAAATCGCACATTATTACCAATTTCTATCCATGTTCTATTCTATTTTTTATTTCCTTCTAATTCTATTTGTTCTTTTTTATTTCCTCTCTCCTCTTACCATAACTTTTTCATATTTCTTTGCTTTGTCTATTTTGAGGCAACACAAATAATGGTCATTTAAATTTATATTGTTTTATATTTCAATTAACTGTTTTGTTAATTTTTATGTAAAACATGTTATTGTATTTTTAACACATCGTGAAATTCCCATACCTATTATTTATTCTTTGAAATTGAAATAAATTTACTTTTTGTCCTTTTCTTAATATAATTGGTAATCAATATTAGCATGTCTTATAATGCATATATTTTGTTGTAGCTACCACCTCATTTAAATAATTCTTTGTAATAAATAATATAAAAGTTAATTACGCTACAAAAAAGAAAAAAAAAAGAACTCAGAAGGCAATAAAAATAACCAGTTGTATAAAAAAACAAACACTAAAATTTGTGCGTGAATAACAACATAAAATATACACCTGACGACGAATTTAAATATTAGTAATTGGTATAAAATTTTGGTAGTTTTTAAATCGCAACCCGGTATAACATTCAGCGTATTGAGAAATTGATTACCTAAGCAAATGACTTGTATTTTAGGAAATATATAAACCCAGATGGCGAACACTCCCACTCAGGAACGGTCTAGGTCCCTTGTGATCCCTTTAATAGTTGAAGATAGTTGAAGATAGTTGAGATAGTTAAGTAGCAGTGATTATCAAAAACCTACTACAGTAGCATTATATTATATTCCTAATTTCTCTTATGATGATTCCACATATTATCAAGACTTTAGTCTTGATCAGATAGAAAGTAGAAACACATTGTTGCATGATCGTCAATGCAATGAATCTGTTCTATAGATACAAGTTTGTAGATGTCTCTATATAATCTGCAGAAATCAGAGACACTGCCGTCGAATTTCATTTTTATCTTTTCTATCATACATTGACCCTTTCTCTCCAAACTCAAAAGTATTTTCGACTTTGCTTTGTCCAGCCTTGACTATATCGTCCTTTAGAAATTACAGTCCCTTATCTGTAGAAATTTCGTTGGATTTCTTAAGGATTACATACTTATTCGTCCCAAAGAATTACTATCGATGTGATCTAATACCACTTACACTGCCAGAGATATCAAAAGCTGAAACTAGTCTTCGTAATTATTCAGCAAATTCATTACTAGTGTTGTAGCAATGACTTGAGATCGGCTATTACAAATATTAATATATTGATTGCGGCTTAACTCTCAACATTGTTGGTTCTTGTCATGCGACCAGATCTGAGGCTCTAAGCTTGATAAGCTGTAATTCTTCAGGTAGTCTATAGTTTTCACTAAATAAACATCTACTCCAGCACCGATGTCCATCTTCAAGCCATCGGTGAAGACCATAGAACCAGTAAAAATATGCTCTTCTGGGAATACATAAAAATCAAAATCTAGTTGCATGAGCATATAGTCTGACTTGAACCTAACTCTTCCATCATAGTCACATGAACATAAGTCAGAACGATTTAAGATGTTACAATTATTCAATGTTAAAAATCTTTTTGAAAAGACGTGTTTTCATTTGATGTAAATAACTAAACTAGAACTGAAATATAACTGAACTAAAACTGGACTGATCTAGAACGGAACTATAACTGATTTAGTACTAAAGTAGAACTTACTTTATACTCATTTATACTGAGGTGAAATAGGACTGAGCTATAATCACTAAAAGGTTTTATTATACATCCTGAACAAAAAGCTATTGCATTGTTCAAATTAGTAATCTCAAAAGTGGGTCGAAAAGTCTCATTTTGTGAGAATCCCTGCTGAGTTAATGGATTTTTTTTTATCAGTAAAGCTAATTTGTTTTTGCATTAAGAAAATATTGGGATATTGATAAGCTAAAGAATGAAAAAATACCAATGCATTGGGAGAATTTTGTTCATTTTTTTAAATTACTTATTTGATAAGAATCCGGTCTTAATGTGATTATACAAATTGTCACTAAAATATTATAATTTTAATTATATTTTAATTTAATATTAAACATTTATTTCTTAAAAAAAGATAATAAACTTTTGCTTCAATTGAATTATACCAGCAACATTGTGGACATAGCATACAAACTTTTATAGACAACACGAATCTACATAACTGGTTTAATGATGAACTTGTAATATTCCTTAATTACGTTTTGAAACAAAAGCAAAGCACCTGCTAAATTAGTGTTTTTTAGTTTTGTAATTATTATAAACATGATGATCATCATTAGAAATCCAAAATGAAAGTGTATTGAGTATTGAAATTATTGGTCTTGTCAATAATGAAGTACTAATGTTAAAAATTTTATTTGTCGTTCAGTGTATTTTCTAGTTTATAGAGGAAACAAATTTACATTTGTTTCCTCTATAAAAATAATGTAAATGTCCAAACTTCATAATCAATAATATAAAAATAAATGTTAAAGAATTTCAAAGGCTTTTATCATTATTTAGTTTAGTATTCGGATAAGAAAAAATATCCTTCATCTATAAAAAATATATTTTTTGATAGAACTTTTTTTTCTTAAAATGAATGCGTAACATTTTTTAAATAACAATTTTGACTGATCCTGGGTAGATTCTAAGATTTAACAATGTCCTTTCGAAAATATTGAAAATTGAGAAATCGGTTCATAAGCATGAAAATTTTGGGACCAAGAATCTACAACAATGACATTTTAGATGCACTATCAGATCGTAAAATAAAAGTTTGAATCATAAGATGGGCTTCTGCCGCCCACCTTACCTACCATTATATTAAATTTGAAATAAATGGATTTCAGGAAAATAATGAACTCTTGCTATAAGGCAACTAACAACAATTATGTAACCAAACAAAAAACGACAAAAAATTTAATTTGCACGTTATATTCGGTTGTCTCGAATCTTATATCAAATATTAAAGCACAGGTAATAAGCCTGTTTGTATGGCTTTTATTGACTAAACAAAAACAACGTCTATTAAGAATTATAAGTTTTTCACCATAACTCGATAAAATATTGATCGATTTCAAAAATCCCAAAAATATAAATTAGAAAAAAATTTATGATATGCAATTTTTTGGAGTTCGATTTCCAAATATGCGATGAGAAATCACCTATTCCGTTCTACTTTCCAGATGTCCTAATCCGGTAAATGTTGATCTGAAAAATCGACCAAAAATTAAGAAAATTTTCAATGAAACAATAAAATCTTTATCTATTTAATAGCTTTACAAATCCAAAACAAAGGTTAAGAGAAATGTGTTTGTTTATGTATTTATAAATAGATTTTGCCGAATTTCAAGACCAAAATTCTCGAATCGCTAAGAAATTATTTGATATACATATTGTATATCTTTATGATTGGAGGCCTTCATAAACAACATACCAACAGACCGAGGGACTAGGTATTTTGATCTTTTAAGGCGAAGGCTATAAAATAAACTTATAATACCAATAAACTACAAAAAATTAGTCATTCAACTTTAAGTCCAATTAACAAGTTGGAAAAAAAAACTAGATTTAATACAAAATTTCAAGTTAATAAGAAACTATGAAATAACAAATGTCATAATTATATATTAATTTTTATGTAACTTTAATTCTGTTTATAATAATTATAAAATGTTATAACTTTATTAAGTAAAAAAGTCGTTTGTGGAGGAAATGTGAAATAAGACTATATACCTTTAAAGCTCTGATGTTAAGTTTAATAATAATAATAATTTTATTTGACCAAAACTTATTCTCATGATTGTATGAGTTTTTTGTTTTTGTATAATAAAAAAAAATAACTTAGTTTGAAAAAATAATATCTAAGTAGGTATGTATGGATGTATAATTTAGTAGAAACAAAATGAACTTTTATACCCTACACCACCATAGGTGGAGAGGGTGTTTGTGCGAATGTCTGTAACATAAAGAAATAATACCCGAACACCCACCTTTAAGTATACTGTTCGCCTTAGAAGCACCTTCTTAGTAGATTTAATGATGTCCTTCCGTCCATCCGTCTGGAACGGCTGGCTGTACATGTAAACGTATTTAGCAAAGTACAGGTCTCAGTTTTCAAATCGTTTTCAAATTTGGCACTAATTATTATTTTGACCCTGGGGCAAAGCCTATTGAAATTGGTCTTGATCGGTCTATAATTTTTCATAGTCCCCATAAAAATGTACTCCCGAAATGGGCTATAATGCCTATAAACAAGTATTTCTTATATAGATCAAAACTTATATTTCAAATTTCATTCTAATCGATCTTATACTGCAACTAGCCCCCCATACAAACGTTCTCTCCCAAAATGAGAATTTTACAGTGTAAAATGCTGTAATATGTGGGTAAAGTCGCAGTGCCATATTTTACATAATAATATTCGGTTTTTATGTGTTATAGGGTATTAAATAGTCGGGTTTGATTGACTAAAGCATTCTTATTTGATGTTTTTTTTTTTAAGATGACACACGCTTTGTTAAAAATTACTAGTAAAAGTTAATAATAGACAAGTTTATTGTTTACGTACATAATTTGTAAATATGTATGTATGTATGTATTTATCTGATCAAATGTTTAATAATCCTAAACAAATTAATATAAAACTTGCTAAAGAAAGGATAATAAAACGTACAATTTGAACGTTAAATAATAATAATAATACTTCAAAAACCTTTTCCAAATTATAGTTACAATTTGAGTTATCAAGTAACTAAACTAACATAAGTTCATTTTAATCTGATTGATTAACTAGTAGTTTTTCATTCTCTATTTTTTCCAATAACACTTAGTTTAAAATCATTTTTAATTAAACATTTAAATAGTTTGTTTGTTTAAAATAAAACGAATACTATTAACGACATACACATGTTTATAATTTACCTAATAAATAATAACTAACTTGCCACGCATCTAGCCATATTTTAAACAAAAATCACAGAAATCTCAACAAGAATATTAAGCTTAACATCTATAGCAATGACTCAGCATAAATTTTGGTCATCAGCAACATTCAAAAACGAAAAAATTATAATTAGTAGATTGTTTAAAACGTAATTTAAATGAAAATAGACAACTTTTTGTTTTTTCTTTCTTTTTTATTTTCTTTTTATTTAAGCAAAAAGCATTAATTCATTTTATTCAAATATTTTAGAAATGACAATGATATGTTAAGTTTAAGGTGCTTATAATTCAAATACAGTTTATTTTTGAAATAAATCTATAAAATTAGCAATAATTTAAATGTTTCTTTTTTCGAGTATTTTGCTTGCTAAAGTGTCACATTTTACAAGCCTTCCTTTTGAGCCCATTCGGTCCAAGAGCCGGGATAGGGTTTAGTACTGAAATAATTTGAAATAAGGTTTTTGAAATACATAATCAAAGTAAAGATAACTTCAAAAAAAAAAAACTTACTTTTTAAAGCCTAGACCGGCAGCCAAGTCACAGGCCTTTTGAGCTCTACCACCCTTTAAGCAACTGAAAATTACGGGAGAATCGTGACTTGGCTTAGCACGATTAAATTGTGTCTTGAAATCATTGTCCGATAATTCAAGAGCTTGGCCCAATTCAGGCACTAGTTTAAGGAAATGTAAAGGAAATTGTTAAGCACTTGCAAAAAAAACACAAAAAAAAAACTACAAAAACAATTCAATATTTACATGGTATATTAATACTGGCAGGTATGGCTCCAGTTGAAGCTAATTCATCTTTGTTTCTTACATCAATTAAGTAAACTTCAGGATGATTAGGTACATCTTTAACTTCTTCGTATGTTGCCATTTTGTTGTGGAAAGTTTTTGGTTTTATTTACTTAGCTCACTACGTTCTGATACCTTTCAAAGTCTAATAACGACTAATGCTGGACATTAACTTTTAACTAGTAAAAAAAAAAAGAAATATTACTCATTTATTAACTGTTGTGTTTTGAGCGATAAGATAATAAACTTAAAGCCGCTTGTACTTTCTTCTTTGTTTTTGTTTATATCGAAGTATTGTTAAACAATTTACTGTGTAGCCAGATGAATGTAGATTTTTGCCCCATGAAAATTTAACTTAAAGGTTCAAATAAAAATAATTTTGATAGAAAAAACATTTCGAAATTTAAAAGCTCTTAATTTTGGGAAAGCTTTTGAGAAATTGTTTGACTAAAAGTATTAATTCATGTATCTTAAACTAAGAAATCTTAAAATCATGCTCTTATTGTATTTTGGAAATTAGTTTAAAACTTAGATTAGAATGGAAACATGACCCACTAGTACTTCGAATAGTTCAATAATAAGATAATAAAGAAAATCTCCTTTGTTCAAAATATAGTATAACTTTTTAATAATTCTAGTTCAGTTCAGATCTAGTTTTGTTTTAGATCTGTTATAGTTTCGTTCTAGTTCATTTTCAGTTCTAGTTCTGTTATACTTCAGTTCTAGTTCTAGTACAGTTCTATTGCAGATCGGGTTCAGTTTCAGTTCATTACTAGTTAAGTTCCAACTTAATTCTAGTTCATTTCAAATTCAATTCTAATTCTTCTCTAGTTCAGTTCCATTTTAGTTCTAATTCAGTCCTACTTTAGTTCTAGTTCAGTCTTAATTTAGTTCTAGTTCTGTTATACTTCAGTCCTAATTCTAGTCCAGTTAAATTGCAGATCGAGTTCAGTTTCAGTTCATTACTACTTAATTCTAGTTCATCTCAAATTCAATTCTAGTTCTTCTCTAGTTCAGTTCCATTTTAGTTCTAGTTCTGTTCTTGTTCAGTACAGATCTGTCCCAGTTTAGTTCTAGTCTAGTTCTAATTCAGTTTTATATCCGTTCTGTTTAAGTACAGTTCTAAGCATAGTTAAGTTTGAGTTGTGTTATAGTTCTTGAAATTTCATTACCCTTAGTTTATAAAAATAAGTATCCAGCAATAAAATTTCCTCTTTATTTTGAATTCACCTTTCAAATTCATGGCATTTGCATTATTAAGCTTTAAGAAATATGTATATTGCTTAAAAATTGTATGTTAGTATTTAGGGTATAATTGGCGAATTAAAAAAAAATAGGAAAAATATATAAAAAGTAATATTTGGCAATGCTAAGCAAATGCCGGTAACAAACAATTTGAACGGCGTATTATGTAAAAATTTGTTACCGGCATAGAAAATAATATACATTTCGAATGCTTTTTTTTTAATGTTCAGGTTTTTTACCCAGTTTTTTTCTTAAAGAGATAAATTAATTTTTAGTATTTCTTATATAAAGATCTAAAAAATGTAAATCTAAGTTTGGAGGCTTTATGTTCAAGTGTTGTAAATAAACGTTTGTATATTCACCATGAAACCATTTAAAACCTTATTTTATATCAACTTAACTCCGAAATACTGACTTCGGAGTTATTTAGTAAACACCAACACTATTTGTGGTGAATAAAGTTTATTACAGTTGTTATCACGTTGGTAGTTCTTAGCAAATACCTCCACCATTCGTGGTAAATATTTTCAAAGTATTTTCTTTGCTAGTGTTGTAACAATTGATTGTTGCTTTTTTACAAGTTTAAACGAATAGTACAATTCACAGTGGTGGCAAAATTAAAATTTAGTTTAAATAGCAAAAATATCATTATACCCTGCACCACCGTAGGTGCAGAAAGTATACTGCGTTTGTGCAGATGTATGTAATATAGAGAAACTCATAACTCGCTTATCTAAGTGTGTATTATAATGAAATTTGGCATAAATAACTTTTTTTTAATGATTTTAACATATGTACCAAGTTTGATTATAATTGGTACATTATTTCACCTAGCCCCCATACAAATGTCATTCCGAAATTGTAATAAAAATGATAAAATATGTGGGTGAGGTCGCAATTTTAAAGATATTTCGATGAAATTTGGTAAAGAATATTAATTTGGTAGTCGAATGAAACTTGTGGAAAATGGTCTTGATAGGTCCATTTTTAAAATTAGCCCCCATACAAATGTCCTTCCAAAGTGGTGATAAATTGACAAAATTTATGGGTGAGGCCGCAATTTTAGAGATATTTCGATGAAATTTGGTACAGATTATTATTTTGTTAGGGGAATAAAACTTTTGGAAAATGGTCATGATAGGTTCATTTTTACATCTACCACCTACAAATCTCGTTCCAAATTGGTGAAAAATGACAAAATATGTGCTTAAGGTGGCAATTTTAAAAATATTGTTATATTGTTTGGGGAATGTAACTTGTGGAAAATGTTCATGATAGGTCCATTTTTTCACCTAGCGACTATAAAAGAGAACCTCCGAAAAAAGTTTTTAACTCAT
>JACGTJ010002390.1:63299-73833 GCA_014858695.1 Chrysomya rufifacies | reverse complement strand
TTACCAGGACCCAGAATATATATTTTAACATGTTACAAACGGAATGATAAACCCAATAATTTTCCTAAAATAGGTGGCATATAAAGACAAAATAATTCAAAATATTTGAAGATCGAGCGGATTCGTAAAATTGTATTCGCTCCAATGGAATTTGAACGCTAAACAGCTATATTTTACACTGTAGAACGACATCCATTAGCCCTAGAAAAAAAGAGCTAGAAAAATTTAACCCATATTTTAAAAGATTTGTACTCCATATGCCTTAATTCATTTATGTTAATGTTCAACTATCTTTATATCGGAAGTTTTATGCTTCTTACCTGTATTATTTAGTATTACATTTCACTAAAAGACACTAGATAATAAATTTTATATATTTTTTATTAAATATTAAAGTAAATTAAAAAAAAAAAATGTGGACGAAATATTTAAGAACATTTGTAAGGGCGTAAATTTGTAAATAATATGTAAAATCGTAAACGATATGCTTGTAAGAAGTAAGAAAATAAAATAACATAAAAATTGTAATATATTCGAATACTTATAATATTTGTTTGTTTGTTTTTGTTATATAAAAAATATCTTATTTGTATATATAAAACTTAAACATATAATAAGGGCACTTTAAGAGCGTTATATTTATTTCTAAATAACTTTTTTTCTAAAACATACTTTCTTTTTTTTAAGTTTAAAAATGGAATAGTGTTTTTATTTAGCTTAAAAACTAATTTGTGGGATATATATTTGGATATTCGATTTAAAAACAAAAAGTAATTTTATAGTAATTTTTTAAAATGACTGCATTTTATGGACGGAATGTTTGCAGTATAAAAAACATATTAATATGTTTGCTTTTCTTTATAGTGTTTTGCTAATTTAACTGTGCGTTAAAAACCAATAAATTAAATATAAATGACAGTACAATTATTAACCAACATTAATTGTTAAATAATGAGGCAGATAAAAATGTTAAAAATGAGATAATTAATAATGTATTGACATTAAAATAATAACGCCGATCAGCATGATTTCGTGTTGTTTTACCTAAGATAAAAAATAAGTTGCATTTTATTTAAATTTAAAACAAAAAATCATTAAAATACCTACCCATTTGGAAATGTATAGTAGGACTAGACATGCGACCATCTCCTCCATTACTGAAGGCTAAAATACGCATGTTATACATTTTACCCGGTGTTAAATTGTTTATATAGGCCTCTAGTTTTTGTCCCACTTTTACGATTGTATCATTGGCAGTAATCATATTTTGATCCGATTCCCAAACACGTACCTTATAGCCTTCTATAGGTTCTTCATCTTGTGCTGGTGAAACATAACGCCAAACAGCTCGTACTGTTGATGGATTAACACCATATACATGTACAGAAGATGGTGGTTTTTGTGGTGCCTTGCGATAAGTACGTTCTATATAATGGGACATTTAAAATCAATAATGTTTAATTTTCTTAAAGTAATTATTTATTACCCTCAAAACGTTCACTTTCTGGACCTTCGCCTGCTGCATTATAAGCCATTACTTTCACAAAATAATGTGTATCCGGTTGGAGACCTACAATTAAAGCCCAATTGCGTACGGTACGTGATAGATAGTAAACAGCATCTTCTTCTTGATGTAATGTTGACCAATATTTAATCTTTTTTGAAGAAAAGTTTAAATTATTTTGTTTAATGTTTAATTAAATTTTATAACTTACTCTGTGTCCTATAAGTTTTCCTCTTATATTTTCTCGAGTCAAATCTATTGGCTGCCATGTAACATTGAAAGCAGTCGAGTTATAGGCAATAGCCTTAGGTACTTGAGGTGCTACTTGTGGCATGTCCTCTGCAGAATAAATTACTACCGGTTCACTTTCAGGTCCCTTGCCTATACTATTTATGGCTTGTACTTTAACTTCATATTCCGTGTAATAGTTATTTATGGGTATATTTACCACAGCCATGCCAATATTATCTTTTCGCTTTATAATTTCTGTAGCCCATTCAAATTTACCTTTCAGTCTGTAGAATATCTTATAATGTATACCATGACTATGTTGTTCTTCAGGCAATAAAGGATCCCATGTAATAGTAAGATCACCAATCTTACCACCACCACCTCCAACATTACGTGGTGCTATATAAGGTCTATCCTCATGTGTACTGTAGATAGGAGAAGGTGCCGAAGGTATACCAATACCCAAATCATTTACCGCAGCAACACTGAATTCATATGATGACCAAGGTGTTAAATTAGTTACTTCAGCTTGTTGTCTGCCAGTATAACGATCAACTTCACGTGCCTGCACATGTGTTGAAACATTTACCCAAGTACGATTCCAATTGGTACGACCTAATATATTGTAATAACGTATAGGGCGGCCATTTGAGGCACCATCAACCCATTCAATTATTGCTTTAGTCTTGCCAATATCAATAACCTGTACACCACCCGGTGCTCCAGGAGAACCTTCAATAACAACATCAGTTTTAGCGGAAATTTCATTGACGGAAGACTTGACAACACATTCATAATCACCACCATCTAACATTGTTACATTGTGTACGGTCAAGCGATTATTATCGATAATCTGTTTAAGAAATTATAATTGTTATTAGAAATATTATGAAAATCTATTAGAAATTAAGATTTTTTAATCAAATCATAAATTCTTTTACTTACAATTCTTTCTGTACCATCGTGATTATTACGCAAAACTTCACCGTTATGTTTCCAAACATAGGCAATATCTAATAACTCATCGTAGCTGGCTTCGCATTGTAAAAATATCAAATCTTGAACTTGTGTGGTTATACGCAATGGTGGAGTTTGTATAAAACGCAATTCCTCTAAAAATAAAAAAAAATCAATTATTATAGTGCATAACATAAATTAACCTACGAGTTTTCTTCTAAACTCTAGACTCTTTTATTTTGATTTAATTGATGTTGAAAAAGGGAAAATTCTATTCATTAATTGCACAATAGAAGTCAAGTTTTGTCGGATTTTATATGACATTTTAATTTGAGTACTTTCGCCATTTTAGGTAAATTTAGATTTATGATAACATTTAAGGAATTTTTTGCATTTTTGGTACTATTTCGCATTTTCTACATTTTAGGTACTTTTATTTTTGAAACATTTTTCTTTTTTGGGCTTTTTAGTATTTCTTTAATTTAATAAACTTTTTAATGTTTTCGGTACTTCTAATTTTTTTACCTTTTTATCTACTTTAGATACTTTCTGTCCTAAAGGTTTCGACACCCTACACTTAATATAGAAAAAAATATAATGCAAAAGTACCAAAAGAAAGTAAGATTGTTACCACTTAAACTACTACGGTACTAAAAAGTACCGTAGTATATATTAATCTGATTTCATGCTATATTAATCTGATTTCAATGAATACAAAAGATAAAAAACTTACGCAAAACAATCAAACGCGATCGAGATTCATCAGAACCAGCCGAATTAGAAGCAACACACGTATAAACACCTTCATCATCACGGGAAGTTGGTGAAATAATTAAAGTACCACTAGGCAATATACGACGATGACCGCCGGCACCAATAACTTGACCATCTTTTTTCCATTGGAATTTCGGTCGTGGAGCTGCTTCTGGATCGCATACAATAGTTGTATTACCATTGTGAACGGCATAGATTTCCGACTCTAGTGGATGTTTCTTGAATGAAGGCTTCATGGATAATACTCTCAGTTGAGCTGAGGAAAACGCAGTTTTCAATTGATTTGAAGCACCACACTGATACATACCATCATCACGATCTGGTTCTAAATATTTTATAGTTAAAACATTATCTTGTATTATAAAACGATCCTTATTAATATTTTCGGGATCTAAACGTTCAGCATTCTTGTACCAAGTGTAATTAACATCGGGTATAGCAAAAGATTCACAAATAAAAGTGACATCACTATTGTAGTCTTTAATTTGATCCTTGAGTGGTATGGTAAATTGTGGTTTCATTTGAATATTAATGAATATAGATTTTTCCAATGTTTTATGGGGATTTGAGATGGTACAGGTATATTCTCCATTATCATTTATAGTGGCATTTTGTATGATTAAAACACGGTTATAATTAATAGTATAGGCATTACGTTGTAGAGGTTGACCTCGTCTAGTCCAATTGTAGGATGGTATGGGATAACCAAAAGCCATACATTCTAAACGTATCTCATCTCCAGCAATAGGTGCTTCTGGGAAAACCTTCAAATAAAAAATAAATATTCAACATTTAAATTATAACTGAGAAAACAATAACGAAATTTACCTTTGGAAATGAGTTGGCAAATATTAAAGCTTGAAAATTACTATTTGGCTTAACACGCAAGGGAAAGAAGGGACCATTACGTCCTGTATCAGACACCAAGGTTTGTACAGTACATGAATAATTAGCACGATCTACAGTTTCAATTGATGAAAAATACAATGCACCATCATGAGATACAAATACACGCTGATCTTCTTCAACAAAATTAGGAAAATAATCCCTAGACCAATAGTATTTTACTTCTGGATAATGTTGTGGTGGATCACAGAATATAGATTTACCCCAATTCATATCGCCCGTCTCCGATGAACGTTTTAAATTAAATTCCATTATAAAACCAAAATTCAAATTAGCACTTTCCGAACGAATTCGACCAAATTTGTTTTCGGCTACACAATGATAGGCTCCCTGATCTAATGCTTGTTTGGGATCGTAAATAATAAGATTACCACCAGACACTGTATAACGATCATCCTTTAATGGATCAATGAGTTTATATTCCAAAGTATCATTCTCATAAACTTCACGATACCAACGGTAGGTGGGTGTAGGAAAACCGCCTGCTAAACAGCTAAGGGAAACATCATTTATTAAACGATTTTTACTTGTATCGAAGGTAGTATCATTAGGCTGTTTAACAAAGTAAGGACCTCGAGGAATTTTTTCGTAGTCTTTTATATCAAAACCATAATGGAAGGGTCGTTGACTCTCTAATTTAATATTTATATTTTCTGGATTGTATAACTGCTTAGATTCACAAATGAATAAATTCAATTCAAAATCATAACCTGGCATAAACATCCAACGATCATTTTTCTTAGAAAAAGCATAAACCAATCTATCACGTACATAACCATTTTCGTTGTATTGGCCAGGACCTAAATATTTAAATAAATTGTAAAGTAATTAACAAATAAATTTACGATTCTTAACAATGCTTACCAATGAAACCTCTTAAATTATTTTGATTTCTATTGGCCGAACCTCCAATTGTATTGAAATATTGATTAGGATTGTTACGAATATTAAAATCATTAAAACTGTTGTGTACCAAAAAGCGATTATCATGTAAATCTTCATTTTCAATGGCCTGTTCCTCGTCTAACGAAAAGGAATCTTCAACCATTAGGAAGGGCGAACCATCATCATTGCTCCAACTGTTGGGTCCGGTCTGATGTGCAGATGTCCAAAAACGATTTTGTCTTTGATTTTGCAAAATCAATTCTTTTAATATAAATGCATGTTTCTCCATATTATCCACATTTAATAGTTCGGCATTATATGCTTTACAAATCTTTTTTGCTTCCATCCAATTACGCTTAGGAGAACGTATAAAACGGTAACAAGTTTGCCTAAATGATAACCAATGTTCTGGACAGTAATTCAACTCATCACTGTATGAATCCAAATAGTTTGTACCAACCGAAGAGAACGTGTTTGTATTAGTATTACGATTGAATGGGTCATAAGCAGGACTCTGACCACCCAGTGTATTACCAACTCCACCAGATAATTGGCGGTTTATATTCGATTGTGATTCATAATAGGTATTGTAATTTTGTTGTCCTAAAACTCCACCTCCGCTTAAGGTATTTGGACTACCTGGCAGTGATTGCTGCTGATCTTGTATAGGATTTAATAGAGGATTATCATAGGGGGTAGAACCGATTTGTTGATTTTGTTGTGTGTTTGTGTATTGAGGATTATACCGTGGTTGGTATGTTTGTGGATCAGTGGATAATTGCGTTTTTACTATGTTAAATAGTAATAAAAAAGACAATAATTGTAGGCAATTTGTTTTATAAAAATTGTTTTGTTGAAACATTTTGTTTTGTAGTTTTGCAAAAACGAAATCGTTTTCTAAAGGCACATAGTTGTTCTAAATAAATTCGTTATGCTTTCAATTCCTGCTGAAGAACTATAAAAGGGAAAAGACGTGGTTTAAAATAATTATGCATATGTATATGATATAGAAGTTATAAATAATGAAATATTTAAATAATTATTAGTTAAGTTTTTGCTCATATTGTGTTTCAAATAATATTACATATACACCTGATGACATATAGATAAATCACATCAGTTTAAAATTCCTAACGAAACAATCAATATTTCAATTACAAAACATTGTTTACATTTTTAATACATATTACCAATGGTGGTGGTTTATAAAGCATATTCTATGTATTTACAAAAAGTATGCAGTTGAAGATGAGTGAGGGAGGATTTTTTTATTACTTCATAATTTATTAATGGAATATAACAAGTCTTTTAACGCAAAAAAGAAATAAACAAATTATTTAAATAATTATCCAAAACAAACCAATAAAAATTTGCAATATTTAAATTTAATTTAAACAAATAATAATTCAGATCATTAACAATTTTATAATATAAACAAAAACGAAATCATAAAATCTAATTGAAATTTTTAAATAAAACACTTCTTCTATACAAAACACTATTATGAATATAGAATCACAAAAAATAGGTGTGGTCAATTATTTTAATTAATTTAATTAAATATAAATGTTTTCCATGATATTCACTTTTCTTTAAAATTTGTAACAAAAAAACATTTATTTCGGTTTTTTTTTTATTCTGGTCACTTTAAAGAATTCTTCAAATAGAATTTTGTTTGACACCTGACGCTGTCGACACGAACGCAACGTAAACAAAAGTATAGCTATGCCTCAGTTGACTACGCAGCCACAGTGTTTCTTTATATTACAACAACAATAGCTATTACTAAGCTTGTCTCAAACCACACCTTAATCAACATTATTTAATACATTTTATTTCCAATTTCAACTTTATTAAATTAACTATTCTCACAAATATTTTATAGCACTTTAATTTTTTAATGTTTAGTTATGGAATTTTAATTAAATTACCGTTTTATTTTATGATTTTTATAAGAAACAAATGTAAATAAAATATATTTTCGGGAGCACAACAAAAAGTAAAACCAAACACGTCCAATCGGAAAGAATGAATGAAATAAATTCAAACGAGTAACGAGTAATAACTTACTTACTTTGTTGTGATGCTGCCATATTAATTTGAAAAACTTTAACTTTAAATTAAAGGGAATAGAAAAAAGACGGTAGAAAGTAATTTTGATCATTTCTATTTTTAACATATTGAGTTTTTAAATAAATAAATTATAAAAACTACATATTAATGATATATGTCTATAAAATATAATTAAGTAGAAATATGATACAATGATACAAGGAACTAAATGGCAACTCCATAATTTTATATAATCGTACCATTTATTTAAATTAAAATCATTTATATATATTTTTAAAAAATGTAAAAATATGATTTAATAAAATTAAAACCAAAATTTAAAAATATATAATAAAACTTCATATGGATATTTATTTATTTATTGGCTTTGTATTATATTTTATATCAATAACTCTGGCACATGTAGACAGAGTGTAACAGTTTAAATAATCAAAGTCATTTTCCAGACTTTACCATACCAAAAACTTATGCTGACAACATTTAAAATCGGCGGAAATGAGCCGTTGCTAAATATTTACAAACAAAAATTATTTGCTGTTATACATCATGTAATTGCAATTAGTTAATATTATTTTAAATAAAATTGACGTTTATGCTATAAAATAAGTAGCTGTAATCATAATATTTCATAAAGAATTTTTTTTATACGACTATCTACCGGTTTTTGACCGCTTTTTGCGATTTTCTTAATGTTACCGCCGTTTAAACTATTTGCAGCAGATAACTGCTGCTCTCGCATTTGGGTGTAGTAATTGTAGGAAAAAAACTTGTTGATTTTTTTCTTTATTATAATAATAATCGAAAAACACACACACAAAATATAATGTTTAATTCTTATCAGTGCTAAATTTGTTTCTAAACAAACGACAACAGTGATTTAAACAAGCAAAATCCTCTAAATTGCCGATAAAATTCAGTATTACTTGCAGTGAAAAAAAAATAGTTCAATATTGTGTATTAAATTAAGGACAACAAAAGCAATTAATAAGAAAAACAAAAACTACAAATAATGTCCACGTCGTATACTCGCAACACAGAATTGCGAAATGTTCACACTAAAGATTTATACAATTTAGCCGTCATTCTGGAAGATGACAACTATTGGCAAATATTAATGGAAGTAATACCAAAAGAAATCAACAATCAAACTTTTGGTACACCCGAAGATTTGGAGAAAATCTCAACTGGAGCTGCATATGAGCGTAAATATAATAATGATCACATACGTTTAATAGAAAACGCTATACGTCGTCCTGGAGAGTCCCGATTATATTCTCAAATTCTTTTCGATGAATGGGGTTCATCGGGGCGTAAACATGAACGTCCCACGTTAGGTGTTCTAATGCATTTATTAGTACAATCAAAACTTTATCGTGCAGCTGATTTTGTTGCTGAGCTATTGAATGGTAAGTAAAAATATGCGAGTTATGAACACATACAACAATTATATTTGTTATAAACTTTATTTTTGTTTTGCTGTTAATATACATTTTTTATATTTAAGATGGAAATCTTAAGCTGATTATTTATTATTGATATTAATATAGTTTGTTTATTTTAAACAAATATTTTGTGGTACTTTGTTTTTTAAATCAAACAGTTCTTGTGGCCAATAATTGATAACTACTGATACATATACTAAATTAATTATATCAATAATGGTTTAATATATTTTAGCTAATAGAAAATATTATTGGAATAGTTCCAAATGGATATCAATGAATTTAGTTTGCAGTTTTCATTAAAAATTTAGAATTATTTACAAAATGCCTCATAGAGATACAGAATATAATAGATGTATCTCAATTTAAGAAATACATTTTTAGCCATTATTGTATTTTAAATAAATTAATTAACATTTTAAATACAAATCTCTAAATATCGTTGTATAATCAAACATTTTTACGAGGTAAACATTTATCTATTTTCGTTTTCCGAGAAAGAAACTTTCTTAAAATCAAAAATTCAGAAATTTTCCTAATGAAATAGAGTTCTATATTTATTATTTAGAAATAATTCTGTAAAAAATTGAAAAATATCTGAATTCGTACATCGTTCATTTTTATTTTGTCCGTAATAAAGCGGAATATTTAAGTAATTTTTAAAGTAAAGTGGAAAAAAAAAACGCCAAGAAAAAAACACTAGTTAGTAAGATTTGTACTCAGAATAAAAATAATTACAATAAATTCAATGCTTCAGTCCTTTTTAAACTAATGTTGCCGTAATAATTCTTTTCGCTATGTAAAACTATAACTAAAGGGTAACATTAAGGCAACATTTTAATCCTTTTTGCTATGTAAAACTATATCACAGGGTAATATTAAGGCAACATTTTTAACAGAAAAAAACACACAAAGGTTTTCAAAAGTAATAAAACACATCTCCATAGTAAACTAAATAAAATAATGTATGTGTGGCTTTCAGTTGTTGTTTTTAAAGCATTTTTTCTTCATATCTTTTCTTTTTAAATTTTATTTTTTATTAAATTTGTATAAATTCATATCTATGTTATTATCTATTATTTAATGCGTAATTTATTATGAAAAATGTTGGTTCATAATTGTACCATATTTTTGTAACGCTATTAGTTAAGAATATACATTTAAAATATCTAAAAGAATTTAAAAAATTCCAAAAGTATGTGGTACTTTTTAATAATTTGTAAATTTAATAATTAATATTTTTAATAGTTGTGAACTCTCTTATCCCTACATGTAAAATGAGCAGTTTATTTTGTAAAATTTCCCCAAATATATTTATTTGTTTATAAATTCAAATATTTCTAATAATATAGATAACAATTTTTACTTCTTATTAGTACAGATATTGAGCACTAAAGTGAATATATTATAATCCAAACGTTTATTATATACATATAATAATGAGAACAATATACCATTGAAATAATCTTTTTGTAGTTATTTATATAAAGATATTTATAAATCAAGGTGATTTTTGCGAAGAGCTTAGTACATATACGGTATTATTAATAAATTAAAAGAATTGTACACAAAGTAATAGAAATACTTGTTAAACAAAAATAAACATTGAACTTTTTTGACCAGGAGTTCTTATAAGGTCTAGCTTAATGGCGCACTTTTCAGATTACAGTGGGACGCGACATACTATTTTAAAATTTCCAATTACCTTTATTAAGTTCTATTTTAGATCAAAATCAGTTCTACTTCAATTGAAGTTCAGTTC
>JACGTJ010002390.1:52021-63199 GCA_014858695.1 Chrysomya rufifacies | reverse complement strand
AGTTCAGTTCTAGATCAGTTCTAGTTCAGTTATACTTCAATTCTAGTTAGGTTTTAGTTCAGTTTTAGTACAGTTTAAATTCAGCGTTAGTTCAGTTTTAGTTCGGTTATAGTTCTATTCCAGTTTTAGTAGAGTTCAAGATTAAAAATCCGCATAACTTTAAAACCGAATGAAAAAGACATAAAAAATTTCACTAAAAAGATGTGAAGATGTAAATCAGTTGCTGTAAATATAGTCACCATTTTCAAAATATTTTCCATGTTTGAATAACTTTCACTTTAATTTTTTTAGAATCTAAACCGCCACGCCCTACAAATGGACCAGCAGCAGAATTTGAATTTAATGTTGATGATGTTTTTAATGATATTCAGGAAACCGTAAATGATTCACGCTTCTATCCGAATACTGAAGATTTGCAAGAAAATTTAAATAATGATATTAATTTAGATTATTACAATAAATATCATAAAATCGAGAAAAAAATACCAACAATAAATGATAATATTGAAGAGGCAGAATCAACGCCAATGACAACCGCTCCAAAACCTCCACCAAGGTTACTAAAATCAGCGAGATTATTAAAACAGCAACAACTGCAACAATCGAATCAATTAGTACAACACACTGCCAATAATAAAATAAAAATTGTAAACAATAAAATTCCAAATAATGATGAGCAGTATCCACAACAACAGCAAAATCTTGAACAATTGAATACACAATCGAATAATGAAAGTATTTCGGCACTTTCAACAAATAATATGCCAAAATTATCAGCACTAATGAATACAACAAATAGTGAATTAGTAACAATTAAAACTGAAATTACAACAACGAATGATACGCAGACAAGTGAAAATATCTTACCAAAACTATCTGCACTCAATAACAGTTCCACAAGAATTTCACAGACGTTTGAAGATGATGACGAAGATGATAGTTTAAATAGTACACCATCATTAATTTATACAAAACCAAATTGTGAGCCACAAGAAAACGAACGAGAACTGCAACAACATTCCTTGGATTTGAATAGTATACCGGTAGTTGTTTTAAGTGAATCTATAATTGACTGTAAAATTAAAGAGGAACCAAAATCTGATAATACTGATACTGAAATACACGATTTACCAGCAATAAGTGCTCTCAATCTAAATGGTGAAAGAGATCCCCAAGAACTAACTAATAATTTTGAAAATGTTCCATCGGTTGCATTAAATTTTGTCGGTCATCGTCGTGGCAGTTACGATGAGTGTGCTGTTAATGATGAAGATTTAAATATACCTTGTTTAGTGGCCAATATGAATTATAATGATGATAACACAAGACATCATTTAGAATCGATTGAAGAAGATTACAATGGCATCGAACACGAACAGGATAATGATGTTGAACTGGAAGATGATGAAGATTCTATACCAAATTTAAGTTTCTTAGATAATCGTAGTTCAAATAATGAATCCAGCTTAACAAGTGTTACGAATACAAGTGGCGATAATAGTTTTGAACAAAGTGTTGCCGATTGTAGTTCTACTTCAACGGATAATGTTCCATGTTTAGCTGTTTTAAATCAGTAATTTACTACGTATTACAAATACAAAGCGCACATTTTTGATAAACACACAACACATAACCATATTATATACATATACATTTTTTTTGTTAATTTCAATTAACATTTACATTTATGTACAAAATTCATAACATTTTAAATGTTTTAAACTAATTTTATAACAAGTTTATGTTAATTTAAATTTTATTAGTTTTATTTTCTTAGATTTATTCATTCCATGACATTTGTATTTAAAATAATTTGTCTCTAAATTTTTATATATATTTTTTTATTTAAAAATAGTTTTTAACATTGTTTCAATATTTGTTAAATATACAAATTTGAATTGCTATATTTTGCTGGATTTAGAATTGAAAAATTTTTAAGTTAAACTTTATTTTCTTTGTACTGAAGAATGTTATTGCATTGGAGTGTAACTCTATGAATGTCTTTAAATTCATGCCTAGAATAAAAATATAATTCCACCAAAAATGTAAGGTATACATGTAGTTATAGAGATTTTGATTTAGGATCTCTTGGACGTTGTGCAAGTATTTTTTGGAAATGTTTTTCTATTCAGCCTTTTAATAGTCAACGATTTAGACGTCTTTCTATTTCAAATTACATACCATAGAGTATGTTGATAAATGAATGTCTTTAAATTCATGCTTAAAAATAAAATATAATTCCACCAAAAATAGATATAAAGATTTTGATTTAGGATCTCGTGGACGTTGTGCTAGTATTCAGCCTTTTAATAATCAACGATTTAGAAGTCTTTCTATTTCAAATTACATACAATAGATTATGTTAATAAATACCCAGCAAATAAAAATTAAATTCAGGCGAAAAACAAATAAATTTAAAACTGGTGCTATTTATAAAAGAATGAAGAAATAATATTACTTCAAATTCAAAATTTTTGATAATTTTAATGCCTGTAACATCACTATACAATTAGCATTACTGTTTTATGATAAATCCTTTTAATCCTAAAAAATTATTCGTAAATTAATAAACTTTTACTTTAACCTTTAGGAATTCAATTTTTTTTTTGTTAACTTCTTGTGATTTAAATGTTTAATGTTTTTATTTAACATTGTCTTTCGATGTTATTTACTAAGTATTTTTACGATGGCCGACAAAAGAATATGTAAATCAAATTAGTTATAGCCAAAGCAATTGCGTCCTTTAAAAAAAAATAGATTTTTAGTTAATTGGCCTTGGCCTGGAATAGAAAATTGTAAGAAGGCTTTACAAATAATAAGCAAAACCTTTCTAAAATAACCTTTAGTTATCTAACTTCAAAAAATTGGCATCAGTAAAATTATTTGCAAATACAGTTGAATCTCTTATGAAATGTTCTACCAAATCGTAAAATAGTTTTGGTGTAGTCTTTTTTCTATTTAATTCCATAGATAAGAAAATCCCTTTTGTAAATTACAATTTTTGGTAGATTTGTTAGAAATTTGTAGTATTTCAAATTATACTATAAAAATCTGAATAATTATTAAAATATTTAAGAAATATTTGTTAAAATATGTTATACAAAAATATGCATATAATGACAAATATATAAAAAATATGAGATTATGACAAAATATTCCATAACAAATCGATGAAATGTTTTAAAAATGAAAAAAATGATTTTTCAACAAAGTATGCAAATGATAATAAACCGATTTAACTTCAATTCGTAAGATTAGTAAATAGAATACTAAAACTGTTCATTGATTAAAAAGTAACTTAAGAAACAACAATTGCAACTTCTTAAAAAATTTTACAATTTTATTTTAGCCTGAAAGGTAATTTAGACATTCGATATATATTTTTCTTTATTTTAATTTAAACATTTTGTAAAATTTGCTGTTATTTATTTAAACAAAATTACTCATTATCTTGAGATTAAGAAAAAATAGCTATACATATATTTATTTGTAATATTGTAACAAGCATATCGAAAGTATCATAACAATAGAATTAGAAAAATAATTCATATAACGTATGTAATAATACTTATATGTATGTATGTAATGCATGTCCATCTACAATTTATACATTTGTATTTATCTCTTTACATAAGTTTTTTTTTTCCAGAATATATAAATAAATACACTTATTGTTGACTTTAAATTATAAAAAAAAAAAAAAATTCTTAGTTATTACTATGTGGACAATTTGAAAAAAGTGTAAATTAAAGGTAATTACTTATTCATTATATATAAAAAAAGTTTATTTAATTTAATTTATTTTTGTATTATAGTACACCAATTACCACATATAATTTGTTTATCATTGATATTTTCTTCATCATTTAGTTTAACAATAAATGTAAAATTATCACAATATTCTTCAGATTGTATTAGACCCAATTGGCCATAACTATTCCAGCCACTAGCATAAATTGTACCGCAAGTCATCAATAATATAGTATGACGTCCACCAGCCACAACTTTTAAAGGATAACAATTGGATTCTATTGAAATGTTGCTATTTTTATTACATTTACATGTTGTTAATTCTATTAATTGTGGCAAAGGATATACCATGGGCTCTTTAAGTTGTGGGGAATTCGTTTTGTATAAACGTAAACCAAGTTGACCATTTGAATTGAAACCCCAAGTATAGAGATCACCAAATGATGATATGGCTGCACTATGCCAACCCCCACAGGTTATATATGTAATCTAAATGTTATAATTTTTTTTTATATTGGAAAGTATTTCTTATATATAAATAAAGAATTGTTGTACTTACCTTTACCCCAGCCAAAGCTTCAATTAAAGTGGGTGTTTCTTCCACACGTAAAACTTCTAAGCCCAATTGTCCTCTCCTTTAAAAGAAATATTACGATATTAATTTCAAAACATACTTTCATTTCAAAGCTCAAACTTACAAACCATTACCCCAGGCATAAATATCTCCATTTACTGTCAGTACTAAAGCATGTTCAAAACCACATTTCACTTGTTTTATACGTTGATGTTGGGGAAATTGAAAAATTTGTATAGTTCCATTGAAAACAGCATTTGTTGTACTTATAGCTACAGTTATATTATTGCCACAAGCTATGTAGGCAATTTTATAACAATCTTCAGTAATTCTCTTAGATTCTCCAAATATATTACGTTTTTGTGGTAATAATGTTGTTATCGTAGGTTGAAATTTAATTTCCCTAAGTTCTTGATCATGTTGTGACAATAGTTTATAGACTTTACCATTTTCTAAGAGAACAAGACAGAATTTATCACATATATCTATAGATTTTATAGGGTATGGAGTCTTTAGGGATTTTACAGCATTAGGAGTATTTGAGATAAAGCCATGTAGTTGTAGCGTACATTCGTTACCGATTGCTAAACAATTCCAAGAACAAGCCAATATTACTTGACCATTTTTACCGGTCAAAGGTAATTGGAAATCTTAAAATATATAATAAATATGTTATAAAGTTTTAAAGGATCTTTTAACGCATATTTTTAAGGAAAATATTTAACTGCGGATTTGTTATAACAATAATTCTAAGTTATGTAATTTCAAATATATGAAATAAATGAAGTAGTGGATCTCGGGATTATTGGGGTTCAGGATCCTGATAACATCAAAGGTTTTGTGCTAGGCTTAGATAGTTTATTTTAACCTAGTTTGGTGTAGTCTTTTTTTCTATAGCTCTCTCTTCTTGGTTTCTACAATTTCTACCCCCTTCCTTCATCTCTTCAAATAATTTTTTCTTCTTCTTCTTCTTGAAGGGATCACAATGGACCCGTAGGCTGTAGCATCACCATTACCCATACTGTTCAGATTAAATTTCATTACAATATCATAAAAGCTTAAATATTTGTGAATTTGTTACCAAAATAGCACAAAGAATCATGTTTTAACGAACTATATATTCTTTGCGTGTGAAAAGTAAAATTATTATCATTCATGATCACCTTAACATCAGAAGTCTGGATTTTAATATAACCCTTGAACATATCACCCGTCCTAATAATTTATTCAACCTAATTATTTAAAGAGCAGTCAAAATGTCTGCTTTTAGCCAATGTAAATTTTCGGATAGGGCGTAGGGGAAAAATTTAGAACAGTTATTTGAAATGCTTGTGTCCTTAAATACATTGATCATTTAAGTGTTAAAAACTAAAGTTTTAAAAGAATAAAGTTAAGCTATAATAAATAAAAGGTTTTAGTGCACATTGACATTTTGCAAAAGAAAATGTTGAAATTTGGTTTAATGTTGTTCCCGTAACTGCCCTACTATCGTTTGAAGCCCTTTTGCTGGGATATCAAATTTTCCGGTTATATAGTGTTTGTTCAGTTGACAATCTTTGACCGAAATGATGAATGGGACGTTCCAGAGGTGAAGGAAAAATATTATTTTTTATCATAATTTCAAAGTATAAAACATGTATAAATATAATCTGCAAACATTTTTTTATTAAAAAATAGTATTTTAATAAAAACAAAGTTTTTTTTAAGTTTTATTTCAAAACCTATAGTATTACTAATTCTTATATTGCTCTAAATCATGTATATGTTTCATAAACTTAAAAAAATTCAATTACCTTCAAACTGTAACAATTTTCGTTTGTTTTCAAATTTAAATTGACCGAATCCATTGTAGCCACAAACTAGCCATTGTTTGACATGTTTCTCTTCTCCTGAGTCTGACGTACATTTAACGGTTGCTAAGTGATCTTGATTGTCTGTCTTGTAATATGGCCCAATTTCAGCACCACCCTCTTCCATAATCCATAAATATTGTATATAAGAACAAACTCTCACATAAGTAGTATGTTGATAAAATTAACCCACTATTGACAATAATAGTTTAAAAACAATAGCACTACTAACGGTTATATTCTAACCGTTTAACAACTCTCAGTGCGTATAGAACTTTGCTAGTGAGCTGTTGTTACTTCAAAGCAATTATAGTAAAATTGTTTTTGTTAGTTAATTAGAAAAAAAGTATTATTCATTAAACGTAATTTAAATAGAGCAAAAAAAGGAATAGAAAATAGTTTATTATAAGTGAATTTTAATAAAAAACAATAACAAATATGGTAAGGAATGTTTCTTCTTTATTCACATAATATATGCAAAAATTAAGTATTATTTAATAAATCCATTTCTTTATAATTTCTTTGTTTATTTTATAAATATTTACCATGACAACCGGAATTACATATGAGTTGTTTTCATCGAATGTAAAGTAATGCATTTTGCTATGATAAATAAAACATGGTTGTATATTTTAGGTATTAAATACACTTTCAAAAATTATCTATATAATAAAGAGAAGCGTCACTAACTGATTTCTCAAATCATTAGATTTTTGAATATTTGAATGTAAAGAGGGTAAAGAAGTGGGGAAAAAAGTTTAAAATAGTTTTATACATATAAATATGCTGGAAGTGACAAAATTTAAAAAAGAAAATAGGGACATTTTCTTAAAAATTTGTTTTTTAGGAATTCAATAAAAAATTTCAATCAATTTATGTCAAATTGAAAAATTGAGAAATAATCTTAATAATATTAAAAAAAAAAAAAACTTATTCATGCAATTTTGATTTCCCCTGAAATTACTAGACGGAATTTTCCGTAAAAAAACTACAACTCATTGATTATATCTGATCGAAGACACTATTGGTGAATGAAAATGGTGTTGAAGCCAAGACAACAACCTTAGTATATAAGTCGACATTACACAATAAATGACATTTTTTTCCTAAGTTAAATTTTTAATAATTATATTTATGAGTTATTTTTTATTCTTTAATAGGGTCTATTATCATTATTGCGTAAATTACGACCAAATCCAGAGAAGGAAGCAAGAATTTTATTACTTGGCCTAGATAATGCAGGAAAAACTACAATTTTAAAACAATTAGCCAATGAAGAAATAACAACGGTATTTAACCATTATAGTTATTCTTACGATTTCTATTCATTAGTTAAATATTTTTATTTTTTTACAGGTAACACCAACAGCAGGTTTTAATATTAAATCAGTTGCAGCAGATGGTTTTAAATTGAATGTTTGGGATATAGGTGGACAATGGAAAATTCGTCCATACTGGAAAAACTACTTTGCTAATACAGATGTTTTGGTAAAGAAATAAATTGCAATTTCCTTTTTTTTTTAATAAATTATAATTTTTCTTACTGTTCCTCTATTCTAAATGAGAAATCGTTAACATTTTTTTATATTATACATTGTAAAGTTTTATGTGTTGAATATCTATGCGTTTTTTATTTCACAGATTTACGTAATTGATTGTACGGATCGTGAACGTCTTGCAGAAACAGGCAATGAACTTTTTGAAATGTTAATGGACAATCGCCTAAAACAAGTTCCTCTCTTAATATTTGCCAATAAGCAAGATTTACCAAATGCAATGTCATCATCTGAAGTTGCCGAAGCAATTGGTTTAGTGCGTTTGGAAGAACGTACATGGCAAATAAAGGCTTGTTCTGCCGTTGAGGGTACTGGACTAAAGGTAATTTTTGTTATGTTTGCATTTAGTAAAGGTTGTTAATATATTTTTGTTAATAAAAATTTCAGGAAGGCATGGATTGGGTGTGCAAAAATATGAAAAAATGATTTATATATTTAAGAATATATATTTATCCTAGTGATTATTGCAAGGTTGTTTTTAATGTAAAAGTGCACATTTTATTATTTATTTAGAAATAAAAGATAAATTGGTATATACTTAATGGAACCTTTGAATTTGTTGATTAATGTATAAAGTTTTTATGAATTCGAAACACAATTCAAGCCAATTCGTTTTTTTAATAAAAAATTGTTATTCCGTTTGTAGCATGTAAAAATATTCGTCTAAGACACCAACATATATATTCTGAGTTCTGGTAAAATTCTAAGACGATCTAGCAATGTCCGTCTGTCTGTCTGAAAGCACGAATGAGATCGCATCGGATAAACTAGGAAGACGAAATTTGGCACAAAAAATTTTCTTATACATGGTTTGTTTGATTTGAAAATTGGCAGAATTGGTTTATAAATAAGGAAGTTATAGATCAAAAACCCATGAAATTTGTAAATTGTAATTTTGGAGCATTTTAGTACATAAATATGAAATGGATGAAGGTACAAAGATGAAATTTAAGGTAAAACATAATATAGTAATGAAAAACTAAGATAGGTGTTCATAAAAATATGCCTTATTTCGCCTAAAAATATACTTATTTCGCCTAAATATGAATGAAATAACGTACAAAAATGATATTTTAGACTGAGTGTTAAATAGTAGGAAGAATATTGAAAAGAGTGGACGTGAACCGCCCAATCACAAAAATCGATGATTTTGGTGTATTTTGTTATATATGTCTCAAATGAGAAATAAATGGAGGTAAACGATGAAATTTTCGATGCATCGTAGATTAGTAGAAAGAAACTTGGACAAAAAATATATTAAATATACGTTATTATATTTTGATGGTGGGTATTAAATACATTTCGTTATACTTTTTCTAATTTGAATAAATATTTTGTTATACACTTAATTTCGATGCATATTTCCATGTAATTATGGTAATAGTGGGGTAACGTTATTTCTTTTTTACAAATTTTGAGCTTTCTTAAAGTTCCACTGGATATATGTAGGCGGCATATCATATTACTAGAAGGACCTTTTGAAGTGATCTTGATATCATAACATGACAAAACATTAAGGTTATGACAGTCCACAAAATTAAATTAAAAAATATATATATTTAAAATTTTACTTAAGTACATATTTATTTTATATGAAATCTTTTTTCAAATTATTATAGCTAAATATATTTATATACATTAAATATTAGAAGAAATTCACAATTCATTAAAAAAATAGCTAAATTAAAAAATACAACTTTAAAAACTAAAATTTAAGTACTATGCATTAAAAAAAAATATAAACTTAAACGTTTAATAACTATAAGTGATAATTTCATATTAATTTAATAAAACCACATTTGCAAAAAGTAAAATTATTTAAATTAAAATTGCTACGAAGATCATTTAAAAATAAACTGGGATTTTAGTACCATATTAAGAAGAGTAATAATAAACACTGGAATTAGTAAACTTATTACACACGAGGATTTACAATTCATTGTGTATATATTCTGTGGTAACTTTGGCTTCGCCTTCATGGAAACCACTGCAATCAACAGGATATTTAACCTAGAATAGAAATGAACATTTTAAAATAAATAAGACAACAACTAACATAGTAAAAAATTATCTTTAAATGTGAAATGAAATCAAGATCAACATAAATACATATTCAATTACTAGAGAGCAATAACAAATAAAAAACTTGTTAATTTGCTCTAATTTAACAAATACACAATAAAGTATTTATACTTAAAAAAGAAAGGTATATGAGCATATAGAACTGTTAGTTTTTTTTATATTTCAACATACCTCACAATTTGATGCTGTTGTAATTACACTAAACAGCGTCCAGAATGGTGTTCCAGTTTCAGTGCTAATAAAGAAAGCAGCACCCATACTACCAACTTTAACAATTTTTGGACTAACACCTGAAATTAGACCACGAGATTCTTCGGCTGAGTACTGATCGGGATCGTTCAATTGACACAATACATAACGATCACAGTGTGGTTGTTTTGTTACATATCTATAAGCACGATGAACTTTTAAAACTGGTTCAATAACCTAGTTTAGTCAATAGAAATAATGGATAAAGATCATTATCAATTGGTGTTCAAATATTTACAATTTACACTTCATATTAAATGCTTTTTAGTAGCTATTTTATTGGCACTTACCTCCAAGTTTAATGTGTCTGTTAGTTTGTCACTTATATCGGTAGCATTGAATTGCAATACACCTCTTGCTTGACCCAATTTCATGAGATCCTTTGCATATCCCACAGCCGGTTTAACATACTGACGTGAATCGATTTTAACATTAAGATGATGTTTGGCAACGTGATCCAATAAATTTGAAATAGTTTCACTTGGACGACTGGGATCAAAGAAGGTTGTTTTGGGATAACCTTGGGATTTCAAGAAGCCATTGAACATTAACTGAGCTGTTTGGAAGTATCTAAAAGATAGAATATATATAGGGGATTATAAAAATTGTATTTTAGATTATGTGATTGATTTTGAAAGAAAATTTACACAAGTGTTTAAATCTATGTTAAAAGTTTGATGTTCATTAAAATTGTTGCTTCCATTGATATAATATCTCATACAATAATTTTATACTATAAATTAATAATCTGACAGTACATTGTATAAACTACACAATCAATCTATTCTATTATATATTCTATTTAAAATCAGACAAAATTCTTTCTACATTACAAATTGATTCAAATGTCTGAAATCTCGAAAGATCGATATTTTAAATAATTTAGATAGAAAATGCTAGTACGGATTTGCCTCTTTAAGAATTCATGTTTTTAGTAAAAAGAGCAAGTTAATTCTTTTCTTTTTTATTTTCAATCGACATTTAAATTACGGCGGCATATATTTTATCGAAAAACCATCGCAATTATATTATAATATTGTTGCAGAAGTGTCATCGTTTGTATAGAAATGAGCCTCAGATCTAATACTTTTTGGATGATATTGTATCATTTGGAAAG
>JACGTJ010002390.1:25766-51955 GCA_014858695.1 Chrysomya rufifacies | reverse complement strand
AAGCAAAATTATGATATATCTTTGTTGGATATTATACCCAAACATCCATACAACATACAAAGAAAAAAACTATCGAAAAAGTGTCCATTTTTGTAACCTTTTTATGTTTATATATAAAAGATTCTCAAATTTACAATAATAACAAATCAATTAGTATCGACTTTTGTCTAGAATGATAGCTTACATTTGATGTGCGAAAACAAGACAAAGAGAAATATAAAATTTTACTCAGTGAATGTAAAACATTAGAAAGTGAAGTTATGTTTTTAGTGTTATTTAGAAATAAAAAATAATAATTAACAATATTGTTACAATATAAACATTAACAAAATATGTTGTAAGTTTATAAATCCATAAAAACATATAAAATTAGCAACTAATTTGGTTGTTTTATGTTAAATAAATAAATTTCTAATCACAGTTAATTTTTATTACATATAAATAAAAGATTTTGGTTCCTGATTTCCCTTTTAAAACTTCTAAATATCACTAAATAGACACTTAAAAAGTGCACTAAAGGGGGACATTTAAAAACTATCGAAACAAGGTACATTTCTTTACGAACAGTGACACCTTTAAGAACACAAAATGATCCCCCTTTTTAGACTTCNNTCGACGCTCAAAAAGTGCACTAAAGGGTGTCATTTCAAAATTATCGAAACGAGGTACATTTCTTCCCGAGTGGTGACACCATTAAGAACAGAAAATGAGAAAATTAGACTCTCCGTAACAACTTGAAGCTACTTTCCGATAGTAAATGCTTGCAGGGTAACTTTGAAATTTTCGAGTATTAACTACATTCTGCAATATATGACTTCGGTTTCGAAATTAACTCAAATGTATGGCCACTTTAACTAAAATTCTTTAATACTTCTAATTCTTAGAATATACTATGTAAAAAACTGATTTTAATTTCAGAAAGATTTTTAATTATCATATAATATTATATAATATAATTTTATTAGCCAAAAACCAAGACACTGAAATAGTTAAATTTCAAAAATGTTTGTTAGTGGTTCTCTAATACGAGATCTTTTAGTTTCTATAATAATAAATCCGAAAAATTTTAGTTGTCTTCAATTATGGGCTACCGGCTTTTGTCATACCCAGAGGAGAAATTCGATGAGTAAATATATTGAAACCTCGTTATTAATATTTAAAAAATCATTTGTTTTAATTGTTTTGGTAATCTTGATTCATTTTGTATTGTTAAACAAATTGAATAATATAACTCTACATTAGTTAAGCTTTGCTGTAAAAAGTAAAAAATCTCAAAAAAGTGAAATTTTTTTTAAAAGTGAAATTATATAGAAATGATTAATGAGGTAACAACCACCGCTCACAAATTCGAATTAATTAAATTCTAATCACTATACAAAAAAGTATAAAATGAAGTTAGCTTTTTAATAAAACAAAACAAAAATTCTTTAACAAAAGTTAATAAACACAAAAACAAACGTGTTAATTTATGATTGACCTAAAATTTCACTATATAAATTTCGAGACTTTCAAATGGAATATTTAAAATAAATATATATTTTGTATACCCCAAAACTAAAGAATGTTAATTTCAATTTCTTGTGTTTGATTTTAAGTCAAGCCAATAAAAACATCACTTAACGCTTTACCTAGATTCTTTTCCAATAACAAAAAACATATATGTATGTATATGAGAAAAAGAAAATAAGAAGTAAATGTTAACACGCACAAATATAAATATATTTATAAATGTACATATGCATGTACATATAAATGTTAAAAGTAAACATCGAAAAAAATAGAATAACTGTAACATTTTGTATTGACATACAAATAAATAAAAAATAAGTTTAAATATTTTGTACCGGCTTAAAAAAGTTTAACAGTTCCAACACCTGAACTAAGACTACGAACAAGTTGTGTATAAATGATCGTATTTCGGTCAAACATAACAGCCAAGAAATATTATTTGTATGTAAGATTGCATGTGTGTATTTTTGTGTTGTAAAATAAAAAAGTGTGTCACGTTAAGTTCCTTCTTCTTCTCTGTAGTCAAAACTTCTTCTTTTTTCTGTTTGTTTATTTTTCTGTAAGACTTTATACCGGTTTTATGTTTAAATCTTTTCTTGAAAAATATATATGTATATTTTTGGTATAATGTTGTTATAGTCATTTACCCAGCCATGTAGCCTCGACAGACAAAAAGAAAGTTTCTCTAATAACTCTACTACGGCTGTCTGTCTGAATGGATGACTCTTTTTCTTAGAGTTTTTCTAAGGCAAATGCTTATTTTTTTTAGAAAATTTAATGATTTTAATTTGAAATATTTAATTGCGGAAAATGATTTCAAATAAACCTACTTATTAAAGCAAGTTATGTGATTATCTGGTTTTAAAGCTTGATCAAAGTTTTATAAATAATGTATACATATTTACATCTGACTTTCTGTAGTCAATTTTTCAATAGAAACATGCATTGGATTTTAAATAATGAAATGCTACATCGGCTTTGTAAACCTTATATCTTTATAATGATCGTACAACAAGGTTAAATATTCAGAAATTATTATTATTCCATTATGTCAACACGAGGGAGCTTGTTTAGAAAATTTTGATTGAATTCAAATTTGTTGTGTGGAGGACAAAAAAATCAATTGATTCATGCTTTGCGCAAACAATGTTTCTACACAACTTGAAGCAATAATAGGTCTGCTCATCTAACAGCCCGAGGTTAACCAAAGTTGACCGAACTTTTCCAAAATCATATAAATATGCTTAGCCGAACGCATTTGAAGTTACTTTGGGTAACTTCGGTGAAATAGACAAACAAACATTATGTCACAATGTTTATTTTGTCATATTATTATTTTTTTTTTTACTTTGGAAAGTTATTATTTTAATAGCAAATTTAATAGAAAACAGCAAAAATTTTATAAATAAATGGAATAATTTTTACAGTCAAACTTTCCAAACTTATTTTTCTACGATATGTTTATATACTTACTTTAAGTAGACATCAGGATTTGCCAAATAACTGGCCCAATCAGCCAAATAAAGAGTAGCTGATTTAATCCAACGTCTGCGGAATGATTGATTATTTAAAGATTCAAACAATTTATCATAGTCCAATTTACCATCACGGCCTTTGAAACCCTATCAAAAAGAAAAGTTTAATTATGTTATCATTTTATAGGATCTTCAGAAAATTTATACCAAGAAATCAAAAAATTTTAATTGCATTTCCGTAATAAAAGAAAATTCTTCCGAAACGTTATGTAAAACACAATTTACAAAGAAAAAGTTTCTTTTTAGAATCGAAATAAACAATTTGATAAAGATTAATAATCCGGAAATGCTTCTGAAATTCTACTAAATACCTTTAAAATTTTATTTACACCGGATTTTTCGTATAGAGCATCGGCCAATTCAGAATTAGAGAAATGATCCCATAAAACATGTAAATGTTCCAAGAAAGGTGGCAAAACCCAGGCATGATCTCTATGTTTCTCTTGGGTATGTTGTCCTTCAGGACCAGCAAAAGAACTAACGGCTTGCATTACTAATGGCAAAAGACTCATAAGACCATTGTCTTCTTGAGGCTGTGGAGTTGCAGAATTTGTATTAACCGAACGTTTTTGTTGATGATGGTGGTGGGAGGGAGCTTCGTTATTTTGACCCATAAACGCGGAAGCAATTTGTATTATGGAACCCAAATCAATGCCGGAATTTGATTCACGTTTTTGATTGTGATGGTGGTGGTCACTGTTATCATCATCGTTATCATCACCTTGGGTGAACATTTCAATGACATTACCAATAATGGAAGGATCAAAACCGCCACTGCTCCCACCACGACCGCCATTATTATTACCAGCACTAGCTAATAAGCTGCCAATACCGGAGAGGATTTGCATAGCTCCAGAGCCACCAGCACTTTTACCCTGGCCGCCACTATTTGCTTGCATAAATGATCCTACAATTGAAGCAATGCCAGCCAATCCTGCGGCACTTCCTCCTCCGCCTCCACGACCACCATTATTATTTTGATTATTTAAGGCTTCCTGTATAAACATTGAGGCCATATCCAGTAGAGGATTTCCATCATCATCATTATCCGCCGAACGCGAAGGACGCTGAGTAGTATGACCAAAGGATATGCTGACACATAATAAAGCCAACAAAAACACGGCCTTTTTCACTAACATCTTTGACACAAATTTCTAACAATTTTAAGGAACTTTCACAATCACTTAAACAATATTAAATATAATTTTACGCTTTATGATTTTTTTTTAATTTTTTAACTATTTCTTTCTAGTGGAACTTCAATTTTTATCATTCACTGCATATATTTGTATCCGTTAGTAACTCATCTAATATTTACTTGAATAGTCGCTATATTTAATTGTGACTAATTTAAAATTTGCTCTAGATATTTCTACTTATTTCTTTCTTTTGTTAATTGCTTTTGTGAAATATAATTTTGTAAAATTACAGACGAACTGCAGCGCTCAGTACGTCCAACTTAAATGAAAACTTTCTTTCGTCTGTTTCGCTTGATATTATTGTAATTCGTCTTAAGCTTAGCTTGTCTGTACAAATTTAATATATTATTTGTTTGGAATTCTATTTCTTACCTCAAACTAAGTTTGATATTCTTTTACCTGTAGAATGTAAGTTTGAACATTAAGTAATATCCAACCAAAACAACCTAACAACATGTTGCAAGAATCATTTGTCTTTAATTTAAGCTTCGTTTTGGGCTGACGTAGTAATTCGTTTTAAATCAAGGTAAATTAAACAGCTGTTGCTTATGGTCGTCTTAACGAAATAAATGATTTTTACAATATTATTTCCATATTCTTGGCCTGTCTCTTACACACACACACACACATTATCTTAAGGTACACGTCAATAAAGTTTTTGTTGGCTGTTTTAATACCGCGTAATCTACCTACTTTCTTTTTTAAGAATTCTTTATAAAATAATCATTAAACACTTATTTATAAAAACAAATATTTTTACTTGTTTTTTTAATTGAGAGAATATCACATCAATAATTATGTGAATAGTAATTTGGCTTTTAAAAAAATAAATATTTATATTAACCCAATTTAAACGTTTGAAGTTGTAGTAACAAAAATTTTATTAACGTAAAATTACATTTGGAATCTTAATAGCATCTTAAGACAACTGTATATATATCTTAATCGTAGGAATATAGTGATTTATGTTAATCTCCAAATGAAATCACTAATTTCAAATTAATACTAATAAAATTAGAATTAATATTAAAAATTTATATTACGAAAGATAAAATGTTAAATAACATTGAATGCCCGTATTCCGTTGCATTCTAACACTCGAAACTGCACATTCGAAGATATAACACACATATATAATTAGATTGTCTTTCAAATTTCTTTTAAATATCGAATATGAATTTTCAAACAAATAATAGTTGCCTTTATAAGGAATGTTTAACATTAAAATTGAAAAGTCCATACCAATGTTGGGAGATCAGGTGTTTTGTTTTTTTATTTAGTACTTAGTTTTGTTCAAAAATTGTTAAAGTTAAATTTCGTTAACAAAAAAGATGGTTAATTTGTTCAACAAAATTTATTACATTTTGTTATAAAAAATTTCCTGAGTTAAGGTAGTTTTTTATTGATATAAATACAAATAATATTTCATTAAAATTTTTTAACTGAAACTGAGGATAAATAAAAAATGGCAACATTGGCTTTTAAATATGTATTTCAAACCAAAATCAATTCCATTTTTATTTTAACCAACATAAAGTTTTTTTTATTTTATTTTTAGTTGCAACATAGGACTGTAAAAAAATTAAATTAAACCAGATATATGATATGAAAACAACCATGTTTTTATGTTAGAGTGCTTCCAAAAATGTTTATTTGGACATGACTTTTTCAAACCGAATAGATTCTGGCATGTTTATGTGTTTGACGCTCCACGATAACACTACCTCGAAACATTTGGTACAATTTGAATGGAGTTTAATTAAAGAAAAATTATGCTTGGAAAAATGAACTCGAAAGAAATTGAAATAACATAAAATTAGATTTAAGGTAAATTCTAGTTTAGTTTTAGAACATTAAATTCATTTGTTATCGAGGGTAAATCACTTTGAAATACAAATACTTTTATCATCAACAATTGACACTAAGAGCACAGAAATACAATCTTATATACTTTGTTTCCCAAATTAATCACATTGTGGATATTTTGTACTTGTCTGACCGTCAAAACTCAATAACTTGGAAATGGGACTTTTTACGGATGGTCTAATGTATAAATGTGCATACATATAACAATTAAAATTATATTGGATGATATTGAACTTATACGTTCATTTAAATGTATACACAATTACCAGTTTTCTTTTAGTCAGTGGAGCAAAAATACTTTTACTTTCCCTCAGATCTTCAACTGCTTTATTTTCACCACAATCCAGAGAGAAAATATGGTGGAAATGTACATCTTTTGAATTTTTATATTTTAACAAAATTGCAAATATTTACTGGCAGTCTTGCATCGATCGTTGCATCAAGCGGAAACATTTATGCTGAGAAATCAAGTTTAACTTGCAACATATAGCATACATAAACGTACAAACATTGTGTGAAGTGGAACGAAAAAATCAAAGTTAAAATATATATACATACATATATCTAATCGTATAAAACTATATCATGGAGTTAAAATTTAAAGAATTAGACAAAGAAATTGCCATACGAATAGATTCGTTGTTTCCAAAACAAAATTGTTTCATAGAAGTGTTGCCAGGAAACGTCATATTACCAAGGAAATTTAAAGAAATTGGTGAATCTATTAGAGAATTTAAAACCTATTCAGATGATGTGTGGCTAATATCCTATCCCAGGACTGGTTCCACATGGGCACAAGAAATGATATGGCTGTTGGGAAATAAATTAGATTTTGAAGGTGCCAAACAAATGCAACAATTGCGATCACCTCTTATTGAATTGTCTGCTTTATTTAGTGAAGATCATCATGAATGGGTAACGTAAGTAATTTCTTTTTTTTTTTTAATTTCTTTGTGTATGTAATGTAAGTGTGCACCATAATGGGATTTATAAAAATAATTTTGTAAAGCAAATAACGTCTATAAAACTAGTTTATACTAGTTTAACTTTAAAGTAATTTTTAGGAGTCTGGTTTATATGTATATGAAAGCTATTGCCATGGGAATGATATTTTACCATTAAGGCCTTTAAAAACTCGTTATTAATAATATTCATCAAAATACTTGCATATTTTAGTTCAAATTCCAATTGGAAAGCAATTATTAAAATCTAAACGTGCTAATAATTTACGACTTTTAAGTAATTTAGGTACGTAAATCATCATTCAAGGCCATTTGTATTGTGGAACCGTTGTACTGATTAAAATTGTATTTTAAAAAATGATCTTTTATATTGCTTTTTTTAAGATACCTGGGTTTTCCTCATAAACTCCAAAAATATCGTACAAATAAACATACAGGTTTTTCGATATATTAACAAGTAAGATTATATTCCACTCGATATCCATCATCAACGGAAGCTCAATAACATAGCTAACAAATAAGGCGGATTCCCCGCCCATTTTCCATCCGTTCAAAATCGAACATATTCTCTGTAATGTTTCATAGATATAAAGTTATAAATAATGTTGTATTTGTTGCAACCGTGCTTATAACTAATACATATATTTACGGTAATAAAAAAAGTTCGTTCTAAACATTACTTTTAACAAAAATACCTAATATGAACCCATTGTACATATGCATATATTTTTCTAAATCTAAAATCTATTACAACTTATAGCAACTCTCTAGGAAATACAGTTGACACTGTTAGAAATATGCCACGTCCACGTTTTGCACGATCACATTTACCATGGCATTTATTGCCGCAAGATCTAGAAATCAACAAGCCAAAGGTATTAAAATAAATAAAAATAAAATCAATTGCAAAAAATAATACAAATTAAATTTGTAATTCCAGATAATTTATACGGCTCGCAATCCCAAAGATCTGTGTGTATCATTCTATCACTACTGTAAACTTGTTCACGGTTTACAGGGACCGTTTGAAGAATTTCTTGATTTATTTATTAACGAACAGTCTCCAATTGGTTCATACTGGAAACATGTTTTACCATTTTGGAAACATTCAACTGATTCGAATGTCTTATTTTTAAAATATGAAGACATGAAACGCGATTTGCCCGCTGCAATACGTAAATGTGCAAATTTTTTAAAAGTTGATTATCAAATAGACGACGAAGACATGAAACGAATTTGTGAGCATCTGAAATTTGATAAAATGCAAGCAAATCCTGCTGTAAATTTAGAACCGATTTTGGGTAAACTTGAAGTTGGTGGTGAAAAGAATGACGTAAAGGTTAATGAGGAAAGTAAGTTTATACGTAAAGGACAAATTGGCGACTGGAAAAATTATATCTCAGCTAAAATGTCGGAACGTTTTGATGAATGGATAGTAAAGAATTCAAAAGGGAGCGGTTTATCATTTGATTATGAATAATTATATTGTATAATCCAAGACATAAAATATTTACCTTTTGTAATACATATTTATTTTAGTATATTAACTTGTAATAAATTTATTTTTATAATGGTTCAAATGGTTCCCAACAAACCGGACAATATCATTCATTGTAGACTCGATAACAACTCACTACTCAAAGATTAACTATTAATTAAATATTCATAAAACTTATAACTTAATGTGCGATTTACTCTTTAAAATCCGATTTACTTTTTCAATTTTTAAACTTTTTGACATTTTTTTTTTTTTTTTTTTTAACTTATACGTTGAAACAAATATTCGCTCCGTTTTCATTTCTCAAGACAACAAATTAGAATAGCCAGATTTCGATAATGACAACAATATAAGGCTACCAAATTTTAATTATTGATAAAGTATTATTTTCATACAATCGACTTTTGCAGCCATATGAAAGCGTATTATTCGACTTGGCTACTCAATGAGAATAAGTCGATTTTTTCATTTTTATTACCATGTCAATCTCCGATGTGTCGAATTCGATTTATAAAAAAAAGCTGTGGTAAAGATTTGTCGCCTAGTGTGAAACAGCTATCAGTCGATTATGACGGTTTTTTTTTATAAAAATATGGTAACAATGATAATATTTTACGTTTTAAGTATATTGTACAGTAAAAAGCAATTTACTTTGAAAAAAAATGTAAAATTTTTAATTAAGATTTATTTATATTTTTATATAAAAAGATAAACGTTTTTTTCGCTTCCAAACAAAGCAAACATTTTTTACCTACAAATATTTGCTGGTGTTGCCAATTAAATGAGCAATAAATAGCATTTTACCAATTAAACTGGGTTCTTCATTTTACTAGTATAATTTATCTTTAATAAGTGGGAGAAAATTAATAAAGGTAATTTATTTAATTCGTTTAATAGGGTATAAAACAGAACATTATTATGTTATGGGATAATTCTTTAGAATTGTATTCAGTACTAATTACTTTTTAATTTAGCAACGTACCTAAAAATTCAATCGTACTAAACTAAGCAACACTGGATTTAATAGTAAACCAAAAAGAAACAACAATTAACAGTGCAAAAAAAAACAAACAATCGAATGATAAAAGATGGCGGACTTAACTTATATTTCAGCACTGCTGATATGTATTTAGACATTTCAATGAATTTCACTTTATTATTGTTTTAAAGAATTTGACAATACAAAGACATAATTTTGAGAATCATCTGTTTGGGCGACATTAACTTTCAAATTATTGTTTTGAATTTAACAAAGCAAATCCAAACAAAAAGTAATTGTTTTTAAATACAGAAAGACGCGCATCAATCGAACAAAAGTATCTGAAACGATATCTACAAAAGCGCATTGATTTAAAAAAGTGCAATTATTAATCAATTGTCATTAAAAGTGCAAAAATTTAATAAACAAAGACATTTACAATAAAGTGATAAAAAAATACAGAAAAAGAATCAAAAATGGCAACAGCATCCGAAGATCAAGTTGGGACATTTGTAGAAAGATCCACTAATACTGATGATATCACTGATGCATTTGGTTCTCTTGGCACCTCCAGTAGTTCCTCCACCACTTACTACACAAGCAGTAGTAATAATCAACAACAGGGAGCAATAGCCCAGTTGGCGAATCATTCATACAATACATCATCCACCAATTACACTGCAATAATGCCAACTGACCGTCATGCTGTAGAATACAACATGCGTCATAAAAATCGTGGTTTGGCTCTGATTTTTAATCACGAACATTTCATGGTGCCCACGCTCAAATCTCGTTCAGGTACTAATGTTGATTGTCAAAATTTAACGCGTTGTCTAAAACAGTTAGATTTCGAAGTTCTGGTATACAAGGACTGTACATATACGGAAATCAAACGTCAAATCGAATGGGCTGCTAGTCAAGATCATAGCAACAATGACTGTATTTTGGTAGCGATATTGTCTCATGGTGAAATGGGTTTCATTTATGCCAAGGATACCCAATACAAATTGGATAGTATTTGGAGTTATTTCACAGCCCAACATTGTCGTACATTGGCTGGTAAACCTAAACTATTCTTTATACAAGCCTGCCAAGGTGACCGTTTAGATCCTGGAGTAACAATGAAACGTGTGGTCACTCAAACAGACGGTGACTCATCGATGAGTTACAAATTGCCAGTACATGCCGATTTTCTCATTGCCTACTCAACTATACCAGGATTTTATTCATGGCGTAATACTACTCGAGGCTCCTGGTTTATGCAGTCGTTATGTGCCGAGTTAGCAGCCAATGGCAAACGTTATGATATCTTAACACTGCTAACATTTGTTTGTCAACGTGTAGCTGTCGATTTTGAATCCTGTACCCCTGATACACCAGAAATGCATCAACAAAAACAAATACCTTGCATTACTACTATGCTTACACGTATTTTACGTTTTCATGATAAAAACTCTATTGCACCAGCTGGTAGAGTATAAAAGCACAAACGCAAAATTCGAAAAAAACGGGGTGAGTTTTTAGTTTAGAATAAGGGAGCAATAAAAGAATGTGATAATTATAATGGAACAAAAAAATTAAATTAAGAAAAAAAAAACAAACATTTTAGATAGATAATTAAGCTTTTTTAGGGTAATCACCGCAATATTATGAAATTAATTATTCAATATTGATTACAAATGATTCATTAATGAAATTTTGTTTATTTACATTATAATCTTTATATCTTTTTTAAAGATATTTAATAGATTAAAAGTTATTTTCACACAAATCTAATTTAAAATTAATGGAATTTTTTAAACTATGGAAAGGTAAAAATCTTATAAAAAAAAAATGTTTTTGTTGTTTATTAAATTTTTAACAGCAGAACTTCCACAGAGAACATTTTAAATTTCAAAAATTATCTAAAAACAATCAATGTTGTAGTTTGTATAAGTATTAGTTTATGAAACTCTAATCAGCAAAAACGTACATATGTTTGTATATATTAGAGTTCACCGCTTTGTTAGCTGATTAAAGTAACCGAATAAATAGAATAAACCCTTTGGATAATAATTGATCTTAAACTTATAAGTACAGGCTTTGCTGTACCTATTTTTTTTCCTGTTCCAAATGTTGGTAGTGTTGGCACTAGGAATGCAGATTAAAATCTAACTCTTATTTATATTTAAAAGCTAAATTATTTATATTCAAGTATTTTAGAAAAAACGTTACAACTTTATAGTAAATATTTGTCAAATATCAATATTTATTTTATTGTTTTCTGACAGTTGAACCAAAAATTTAAATCTAACTTATAATGGAACAGAGCTAATATTTATTATTAATTAACAAAATTATTTGATATAATAAGTTTTTATGTTGTTATTAATCGATATGATTTTCAAAGCATACACTATTTTAAAACATAATTTGTGAAATATATTTTATGTTTATTAAAACATAAATTAAAAATATTCTTGTTAAAAATTTGTCATTATATAATTGAAGAATTATATGCCAAAATCCTGTTTTTAAACTTATCATCGGAAATGGATTGGAAACTAAAATCTAACATAAAATGATTTCAAGAAAGCAAATAATAAATTCATTATGTAAAAGTTTTTGAAATTTTCCCTTATAAAATAAAAATAATAATAGTTCAATTTGACTTTATCAAATTGTTAAATTTAAAAAACTAACCTGTATTGTATTCTATAAAAAGGGGAAAATATAAAAAATAGATTATGTTCCAGTATCATTTTATCATTACAATAAACACAAATTTTGCATGAATTCTATACAAATTGTATTACAAACATTGAAATTAATATGAAAGCGTCATAAAATTGCATTATAAATCTTCAGGAGGTATGTCTGAACATATATTTCAAAATCATTTTAATTAGTCAAACAAATCATTCGTTAAAACTGAAAACCTAAAGGCCCTTATAAAATTTATATGATAAAATAAAATTTATGTAGGAAAATATTGGGATTTTTGAAAACTATTTAGATTCGAGATATGTATATAACTTTTTGATATTTAAAATAACCGAGCTATTATTGTGTTCTTTTATGACAGAATGAAAAGGTGGTTATAAAAAATCAAGTATTTGACCAAAATAAATAATTGATTAATCTAGAAAGTAATTTAAAAAAATTTTCATTTGCATTCATAATAAAAAATATCTGTAAAATTTTATTAATTACATTAAGCAAAATTTTTGAAATTCCACATACATATCACTTATTTTAAGTAGTATTCTTCTTTGAGAGCTAGTGACATTTTAGGTTGTGTAATCTGCCGCAATAATTTGTCAAAATGAACCTTCTTCTTATAAATGAACAATATTTTTACCTTAGTTTATATATATTGAAATTAAGAAACTTTAAATATTATAACTTTTTCTATTATATGTTTTCATTTTATATATAACTTTATAAAATAACAATAAAGTTTTTATTGTTTTAAAGAAGAGCTAAATATTTTTGTATGGTATTGATTCAAAAAAACTAAAAATTATTTTATTTTGATTAAAGTAATATTGTCAATTTGCTAAAGATATTATTTTTAAATTTATTGAAATGACTTACAGACATAGAAATAGTAAAAATAATAATATAAATAATATATTTAAGTATTTTGGTTTCAAATAAAAACTGCCATATATATTTTTTATATAAAAAATTGTTTGAATATCAAAATTATTTTTATTATTATATTTTAATTGCTCCCTTAAATTCAAAAAAATAAATACTTTTTTTTCCAAATTTCTTTTTTAAACTTTTAATATATTTTACAAAAAAAAGCATTTTATATAATCATAAATTATGTATTTAACGATTTCATAAAACTATTATAAATACTTAAATAAAAAAGTGAAAAAACTTTATAACGAAATTTAATAATAAATTGAAGTTTTATTTATCAACATTAAAAAAAAACAAATGCTCCCAAAAACGTCAACCAGCTAAGCTTGATTTTTAACCTTGTTTATACCTTATTTGTTACATTAAGCCTATTATGGCATTATATGTAGAATTTTTATATTATTTTCAAAGAAATTTTTTAAATGCATTAGAATTTCAAAATGTACATAATATTTTCTATTTAGAAAACTATTTACATTGATGTTTTATTTATTTTTTAATTCAAGTCTATACAATATAAAATTCCATACAAATATGTCAAATAGGAAAGGAGGATTTTGTTTTACAATTAATAATATTTGGAATATGTTCTTAATTAATACACGTTTAATTATATACTTAGAAAATAAAAAAAACTTTAAAAGGTAGCGATATTTTTTTGGTATTTAGAAAACTTTGTGCAATTTTGGTTTTTGTTTGTATTTTAAATTTGCAATTAAATACAAAACTATTAACAATTACATCACAATAGACCTAAATAGGCCTACTAGTGTATTCGCTTATAACGTTAGATCTTTCTAACCTAATACACTTATTTGATAGTTTATTAATTTATTTTACACTATTGTTTTAATTTTTTAAATATAAATCATTTACTCTTCCTTTAAAAAAATAATATTACAATAACACAATGACACCTTGATTTTACACAAACAATTCGTTGCAAAATTAAATTTCATTTATTTATTTTTTTATGTTTGATACTAATAATAACCTCACAATTGACTAATTATAAAATGTTTTATAGCATGTATGTTGATTTTTTGGGAAAGAATAAAGACAAATTTCCTTAATATATAATCACACCATACCCATCTTCGGCCCCTTGGGCTAAGAAAGACAGATTTTTGCTTCTTCGAAATTTAACATAAAATATTCATCTACCACCATCTTTATATAATTTTTATATAATTTTGTTACTGTAACAATAACTAAGATCAATTATATGAAGTTTTGTATAATATCCTGAAGTTGTTCTTTAAGCAAATATTACAATTGCATTGAATCTTCTTTAAAGCGTATATCGTAAATACGTCGAATTCGTACATTTGTATTGAAAATAATCAATGTAAATGGACTGTGCATATCCAATGTATATCGTAACAGAATGTTCACATGTTTTACGTTTCTTCATTCACTACAAAACAGAGTCAATATTATGGATTTTTTAACTTTCGCTTCTATGTGTTCCATAGTTTTTTATGCTGCTTATTTGATATGATTTTCAATGATCTTGTTTAACTTTACGACGGTTCTAGTTAATTCTTATTTAGTTCTATTACAGTTACCTCAATTGAAATGATGTGGGCGCTAGGTGGAATAATTAATCTATCATGATCAATTTTAATATTGTGCCGAAGTATACAGTACCAAATTCCAATAAGATACCTTTAAATGCGTAACGTACCTACATATTTTGTGATTTATTTCTTTGTATTAAATCCCTCTTCGGGAAGAACTTTTATATGATAAGTTAAGTTAAGAATATAGAAGTCAAATATGTTCCGATTTCACTAGGTTATACACATAACTAAGATTTTTTTTCCACTTCAATCAACATTTCGGGAAGATATTTGCGTGCTAAACAATGGACTGATTCTAGACTTTTTCATAGCAATCATCAAGCTAAAAAAAACGTGCCAATTTTTATTTAGAATTGGGTATATCAAAATGTAAATGCGTAATCAGTAAACATTTTAATATAGAAATATATTTATAATAAAAATCTTAAATTAAAAACATAATAAAAAAATATTACAAATCTAATTAAAAAATCAAAATTTATTAAAAATTTTTAAATATTTAGATTTTATAAAATAATCAATTCATACAAACAATTTTAATATATAATATTGTCTTAGTGAACAAAATTTCGATCAAAACTAGAGTTCATATAAAAATCTCAAATCATACTCACTCACGCATACACACAAACACCTTATTAAACGCGATGTGTTGTGAATAAAAAATTATTTAGAAAAATGTACATTTTACAATAGAATTTTATTAATCAATTATATTAAAGCAATAATAAAAAAATAGATTTGTATATAACATAATGAAAAGTTAGTTGTTGTTCTACTTCTACAATAAAGCCAATGATATAAACAAAATTAGGAATTTTTACTATATTAAAATATTATTGGTTTAGGTTGGTTTTTCACAACTTATATAAATGCACATTTTTCCAAATTCATCTTTGTTCAAAGGGAACACAGATAATAGTGTTATTTAGCAGTGGCCACCTTCCTTAAGTTTGCTGACCAAAGCATCAACATCGGGTACTACAGCACCAGCTTTACGTACTGGAGGATCTTCAACGGAGATGACTTCAATGCGTGGAGTTGTATCAACACCTAAGTCCTTAGCGGCCAATTTCTTCAAGGGTTTCTTCTTAGCCTTCATGATGTTAGGTAGGGTGGCATAACGTGGTGTGTTCAAACGTAAATCAGCACTAAGGACAGCAGGTGTCTTAGTCTTAATAGTCTCAAGACCACCATCAATTTCACGAACAATTGTCAAGCCATCGCCAGTCTTTTCAATTTTATTGCAAAAGGTACCTTGAGGCCAGTCAAGAGCAGCAGCTGTCATTTGAGCAGTTTGATTGCAATCATCATCGATGGCTTGTTTGCCCAAAATAACTAAATCAGCTTTTTCGTCCAAAGCCAATTTAGCCAAAATCTTGGAAACATGGATGGGTTGCAATAAATCGTATTCCTTGCCAGAAACCTCAACATGAATACCACGATCAGCACCCATGGCTAAAGCTGTACGGATAACTTCTTGCGATTGAGTAGGCCCAATCGAAACGGCAACGACTTCGTTAGCCAATTTTTTCTCCTTCATCTTAACAGCTTCCTCCACAGCGATTTCATCGAAAGGATTCATGGAGTGTTTAACACCTTGAGTGACAACACCAGTTTTTTCAGGATTTACGCGCACCTAAATAAAACAAAACATATTATTTTTTTAATTCTTAAAACTACAGAACGCATCGCATCATCTCAGACAGTGATTACGCAAAAATGTGATAAGAAACAAAAACACTAATTGTGGCTGGCTGTTCAATATTTATTACCACAAACTAAAAACGTTTCGGAGCAAGAGGTCTTCGATAAAATTTTCCACACTTACCTTAACGGCATAATCAACTACACGTTTAACACCAACCAAAACGCGAGACATTTTTCTAATTTATTTTCCTTTTAGGAGGCACCTGTATTAATATATCAATAAAAAAATTAATACCAATTAATTAATTCAATAACCAAGCTAGACAAACGAACAACGTACGAGAATACCAACCTGCTAGAATAGTGTTGAAAAAACTGACAAAATATGTTGAGTATAAATTTGACAAGTCCAAAGGTTGTAGAAACAAAACAGAAAGAAGAAGAATGATCATAATAAACTGCAATACCGACGAAAAAGGTTGCCAGAATTCAAGTATTATTTAAACTCTAAAATAGCGTTTTAAATCGGTGAATATGTATATGTGTATGTGAAGAAAAATTATGCTCAACATAACATCATTGAACAAATTATTGAATCAACCTATTGACAATACCATTTGCTAACATATTCATCAAACTAAAATTTTCTAATTCAATTAATTTTTTTCAATACTAATTTAATTTTTATATTTTATTTAAAAGTAATCTAAAATTTCCACAAATCTGATTTGTTTTTTTTTTTTTCTCATTTCCCGGGAAATTGGGTTATATTTTTTATTTAATTTTCCGAGACTTACCACTAGGAACAAAAATCGAAACTGAATCATCTCTTTTTTGGAACTGTTACAATTCTTTTACATTTTTCAGTTTTTATTGAGAAAATCCAAAATCAATTTTAGAAAAAAAATGTAAATCAGAAAAAGAAATAGGGATTACGAAATATGAAAAAATCGGAAGTTTAAAATAAATATTTGGAAAAACATTGGAATTTCGTTAACTCAAAGTTGCAAAATATTTTTCTCAGTGGAACAAAAAAATTCAATAAAAAAATCTGATTTCCCAAAAATTTGTGTCCGAAAATTGTTTCACATTTCCGTAAATACGCTATGCAATTAAGATTTTCAATTTATCTTGAGATTTCCCCTTTCGAATTTTTAATTATGTATTGATTAAAAGTAATAAATAATCTCATAATCGGTACTACCTAATGATATAAACGTTACAAATTTGTGTAAAAAACTTTTTTCTTCATATAGGGTACAAATTTGCTATATTGTCAATACTGACATTAAGTATCCGCTAAAAAAAAGTGCCATAACTTTCCTTGGTTTCATAATTGTAAATAAAAAGTTATCCAGAAATTAAATAATTGTTCCAAAACGTAAACAATAATCAAAGAATATGGAAACAAAGCAAGTGTCAAAAAATTGTTATTGCAAATAAAATAAAAACAATTGTCATAACCAGCATTGATTCTTCTTTTGCCGTAAAAGTTTCCATTATTTAATTAGTTTAAGTTCCCTGTTTGTTTTTTAACGTTTAATAAATAAATTTATTAATAAAAATGTCCCAACCTTTAGTGATGCGTATAATGGCTTTGTCCATTAATACAGCCAAACGTGCTGGTTCCATAATACGAGATGTCATGCAGAAGGGAAATTTGGGTATTGTTGAAAAGGTAAGTTGCTGCATCACTTCCTCATATCTTATCTGATTAAGATTAAAATACTTTCTTAAATGACTAACAAATTAATTATTTAAGGGAAAAGATGACTTACAAACTGAAGCTGATCGTTCGGCTCAACGTTGTATAATAGCGTCATTGAGTAAAGAATTTCCTGCCGTGAAAATAATTGGAGAAGAAGGCGGTTCGGATTTAAACGTTTGCAGTGATTGGCTAGTTTCAGATTATGATGAAGACGTGCTTAAACTTAACTGCCCCGAACAGTTCTCCAATGCTAAAGATGAAGATTTTGTTGTATGGGTGGATCCTCTAGATGGTACTTCAGAGTATACACAAGGTTTCTTGGATCATGTTACAGTTTTAATAGGAATTTCCATAGAAAATTCTGCAGTTGGTGGTATAATACATCAACCTTACTATAAAAATGCTAACGGTGAATTAGGCCGTACTATTTGGGGTCTTAAAGGTTTGGGTACAGGAGGATTTGAACCCACTGTTGCACCAGCAGATAAATTCATTATCACCACCACTCGTTCACATTCCAATGCCATAGTACAAGCCGCTTTAGATGCTCTCTCTCCCACAGATGTTATTAAAGTGGGAGGAGCGGGTTATAAGGTTTTACAATTGTTAGAGGGTAAAGCTCATGCTTACGTTTTTGCCAGTCCAGGTTGCAAAAAATGGGATACATGTGCTCCGGAGGCTGTGTTGGAAGCTCAAGGTGGCTGTTTAACTGATATGTTAGGAGAACATTATTCGTATGCAAGTGATGTGGAACATCCGAATAAGAGAGGCGTTTTAGCTACAATTGGTAAGGTAAAACATAGTGATATTATTGCCAAGTTACCAGCCTCTGTGCTAGGAGCAATGCGCAATAAATGAGTAGTGTATACGAGTGCTTTGTGTTATGAACTTTTGTGTCAAGGATAAGTGTTATGTAATTATTACTTTCCAAAAAAAATAAACATTTTTAGGTTATGCAAAAAAATAATTAAAGAATAATAAACTACTATCAATTAATTGTTTTATTATTATACATACACATGTATATTATCTTATGATGTTATGAATAGATAATGTTAATAATATACAAATTATTTGTCATTTAATCAAGTAGATTAAATGACAAAAAAATATAACCAACTGATAAATCCGAGGAATTGACTACGAAATTTTGTTACATCTATTGGGAGAATTTATGAATAAAAGATGACTAACAATTCATACCGTTCATGTTAATCTTTTATTTGAAAGAAGCTTACAATTGTTGTTCTATCCATTTATTTATCTCAGTACTTCTTTGTTTTACCATCATTGTCAATCCATTAGTAAAGTCTTAGAACAAAAGTCTAACAACCCAACATGTGATGCGATTTTTAGCACAGGACAAGCTATAAAGGTACAAGTATTTTTATACCATAGACCACCACAGATGTATAGAATGTAATGGGTTCGTAATGAAATTTGTAACGTACAGAGAAAAAACCTTTTTAACATCCACCTCAAACTCGACTCAGAATCATTTTCTGGATTCATACTTGTAACCATAGTAGCAATTTGGAGAATATTTTTTCGCTCTCATTTTATATATTGATTTTGACATTTCGAGCACTTCTGAGAATGAAAGAACTATTTTTATTATTTATTAATATAGATTTTGATAACACTACCATGTATTTAGTGTACCATGTATATAACTCACTGAGCTTTGTTTTAAATTTAATGAAATTTAAACCGAGACTTTCTTTAACTTCACTAACATCATATTTTATACAATTAGAAAAAAGTTTTTGGCACGTATTATTAAATAGAAACTTTTTTGTTTTAAGTACCAATAAAAACTTTTTTACCAAATTCCAAAAAGTGTCGAACTAATATAGTTTTTTTCCAAATATATAGAAGAATCTATTTTTATCTTTATTTGTGTCAAAAAAGTACTAACAAATCTTTCTTCTTTTCCCCCTAAGAGGAATATCAAAATAATACGAGACAGGTGTACACCGTCCATTTTATGACATAACAACAAGAGTATAAAATTAAGTTTGAAGTGTTTGTTTACGTCTCAAACATTCGTATTTCCAAAATTTCCGGATCTTTTAAGTGGAAGACCAATTCACAATATAACTCTCAACTTTCTAGTCTCTGAGGTTTTGGCTGTGGATTGATGAATGAGGTGTTTGTTTTTTAAACATATAGACTAAACCTCTTTGTATTTAACAATTAAAAATATTTATACATAATAGAACATTTCAATGTTTAGTATTTAACTATTTTATTAGAATTCCAAAAATCAAAATCAATTGCCAAATAATAGATAATTTTTTTAATATAAAAACTAGAAAAAAAACGAACATAAATTATAAATAAAATAATTATTAAAAAATATACATACACTGGATATTGATTCTATAAATTTTAAGAGAAACTTAAAGTAACTAATATAAATGAACCCTTTTATATTAAAAGATTAATTAAATATTTATAAAGACATGTAAAAAAACAATTAACAAAATAATACATACACTAGAAAAATTAAGTGCTTATCGTGCTACTATTATTAGCCACAGAAGTATTTAAAATACGATTACGTTTTGCTTTGGCCATCTTACATTGATTAACATTAGCTGCAAAGCGTAAGGATTTCAAAGATTCTACAAAACAATCTTGGAATGGAGCAACATTAATAAACATAAGTGTTTTGGAATTGCCACCCAATGAGGGCATCAAGAGATGTGTAAGTTTTGAATTACGATATGGTATATGATCATGTTTTTGTAATAAGGCCAATATAACGTTGGTCAATTCCGATAATGAACGATTAATATTTTTAGTTTCATTCATGCGTGTACTTGTTTTAGGTGATTCAGAACCTGCCAAATCTACCAGATTAATGGAACCTATAGACATTTCTTGACGTTCAACATGAGTACCAATCAATTCAATCTTTGTTACAGCATGTGAACGTGATGATCTTTCATTACCCACTGTGGCGGCAGTGGCTCGATTCATTTTTGCTATTTGCATTAGCTGGCGTAAACGTGCTGCAGTCTCAACTGTTTCTTGTGTAATATTTGAAACGTATATATCATTTTTATTATTTTTAGCCATTCGAATTTCCATATCCTTTTGCTCATTGCTTAATAAATCATATAAAACTTCATTGTAAATTTCTAAAAATGTTACCTTAATTTCATACTCCCAACCTAAATGGCGATAGTTCTTAATTGAATCAAATAACAAATCAACTGTACGTGGTATAACTCCTGGATTACTAGATATACCATCCATAGTATAAGTTTTGCCACTGCCCGTTTGCCCGTATGCAAAAATGCAAATATTATAACCATCCAAAGCTGATTGTATTAGAGGTGAGACCATTTCAAATATGGCCTCTTGATCGGATACCGGATGGAAAACTTGATCAAAACTAAAGGTGTGAGCACTAGCTTTATTCTTATCATAGTTGACAATTTCCACAGTGGCTTCGTCCAAATAATTCCAACCACACAATTGTTTATCCATTTCACATTCAAGTGGTGGTCGAACTCTACAGAATACTCGTATGTTACCACGTAAATCCATAATAGTATTGTGCAATTCTTTACGTTCCATATTTGAACGAAACAGTAATCCCTTGCATAGATCTATTTCATTCAAAAGTTCTGTATTCCTTTCAGCCAAGTCAGTGGAACGTTTACGCAACTCTACAACTTCACTACTTATTACCTCATGATCTTGTTTTAATTTCTGAAAATTTAAGAAAAACAATTGTATTATAATTGTATAATATAAAGAATTCGCATTTCTGGAAATCAAGTTCTATATGAAGCTATATCATGTCATTTCTAATTTAATTGTAGTAGAGTTGAGTTTTAGTTTAGCCTATTTCAGTTGTAGTTTATGTCTAGTTAAGTTCGCGTTCAGTTCTACTTCAGTTTCAGTTTTGTTTTATTTCTGTTTCAGTTTAGTTTATTAGACGATTTGATCTAGAGTTAATATTACGCATATACAAATCATTTTATATAATAAAAGGATTTGTTGAAGTTGTAACTAAATCAGAAAATCAGAATTGAATACATTCGAATACTCACATTATAAAGCTTTGTCAATTTTTCCAATTCTTCCTTTGTTTTACTCAGACTAGCTTCGAGTGATTCATTCTTTTCGTTTTGAAACTTCAATTGTTCCTCTAAGCAACCCTTAATTGTTTTAGTATTTTTCAGTTCTTCTTGAGTAGTTATTAACTGACTTTGGGTATCTTCTAATTGTTCCGGTAAATTTTCAAAATTTCCAAATTGTTCACACTTATCTTCGTATTTCTCTTTCAGAGCCTTATATTTTTCCAGTAAATCATTATAGCGAGCTTTAAAATCGTAAGGTGGTATACGTTTATTTATAGGTTTACCCGCTCCAGTTGTTGAAACAGAGGTTGATGAACTGTTCGCAGCAGCTGAAGTTTTCTTAGCACCAGTTGTTGCAGCAGGACGTGTTGCTGTTGTTCTAGTGGTTTGTCCAACTGGTCGTTTTATTGCATTATTTGAATTGGTAGTAGAAATAGAATTATTTGTACCTATGCGTGGCGGTCTATCTTTTGCTGTTGCAGCTGTTACAGTTGTTGACATAAGACGAGAGGTTTTGGCGGGAATAGGAGCTAAAGTTGAATCCATGCGTTTCATAGGTCTCATGTCACGTATGTCGCAGGCTGAACGACTTCGTCTTAGTTTTGCTCTAGCATGAGTGTTATTTATTCTAACAGCTTCTGGTGATGCAGCACGTTCTATTTAAATAAAATTAAACATTTTAATTATTAAAAGACACCAATGTCCAGCATATTTATTTACCTTTTCGATTTGTATTGCTGATGGTTGGCAAATTTGTTAAATCTCTTGTTAAGGGCTGTAATGTACTATACAATGATGCTGTACTATTGCTCAACAATTGTGAAGTTTTACTTCCAAAGCCCCCTGTTTTAATTCTATCCATAGGCAGTATGGTTCTTGTTACTGGCATAGGCCTTTTAAGTGCCGATGGTTTTGGTAATTTTGATTCCATTTTTATGTTTATATTAACTTCTTTAAAATTCACAAATGTCTACGACTTTTTAAAAATATTTCAAGAAAATTGAAATGCGTATTAATTTCATATATTCAAAAACAATTTTAGATATTTTTCTTCACAATATTATGCGCGCTTCTTGCTATATTTCACAAATAGAAATATTAGCGATGCTGTAATTCATTTATAGATTGTTCAAAATCTTTATTTAGAAAATCTTAGTAATCTTTATTGAAATATATACCGAAAATAACTTTTCTATAAGAATTTCACTTAAATTTTAAAAATGCACTCAATAGATCAGCTAAAAATATTTTTATAAAATCAGTTACCGCGTTTGATTTTAATTCGGCGCTTCTCTAGTGTTGTTAAATGAATGAATGTTTGACAATTTGCAAATACCGATTGTATTTTTAAACACTTTTCAAATCACATCAATAACAGGGTTGCATTTTTAAAATCATTTTTAATAGTTCGGAAACAAGAAACATTAGGTCTCCAAGTGATACACACAATCTACATATATAACACACAACAAATGGATATAAGACATCCTAAGTACTTTTTTAAGAAAATAAATTTCTAAGAGTATTGTTCTTTTTTTTTTTTAATTCAGTAATTATTAAATAATTATAATTTGTTATTTTTAGAAAATATTTTTTTAATTTTAATAAAACAATTAGTGACGCAATTGAAATCGAATCGAATTATAATTTATATAAAAAAATAATTATTTAAATTGATTTAAAGACTGTATTGTTACATAAATTGACAACAAGCTAGCCTGACTTGAATGCACAACTAGCCTGACTTACGTTTAAGTTCACTTGTTTGAGTTCGGGCACTGAAGAATTTATGGATCAAATTTCTGTTATGACAAAATTATATATAAATGAATTTGGAAAATAGTTGACTCGACCTAAAATAATCAAAAGTTCTTTCAGCAAGAACAAAAATTTAAACTACAAATTACAAAATCTGGCATGTTTTTAATAATTTTTACTACATTAATTTACAACCCTGGTTTATAAGTAAATGATGCAACCATACAAAAATGCAACTCTGTAGAAAGTTATTAATTCTTCTTTTTTGTTGTGAAATCTTCCCAAATTTTGTAGGAAAACAATTAATTTTAATAAAACTATAAAAAGTAAGCATTATTATTTATAAAATAAACAATACTCCTTAGTTAAACTCAAAATTAACAATTTGTGTAATATATTTGAAAAAAATGGTGGCTTCTAAGCGGTTTTGTTAAAATAAATAAGGTCGTCTTTGTTTTTCGGATATGCCAATTAAAAGTAGAATGAATAATATAAAAATATATATAAAAAGCTAGACATAAGTAATAAGTCGCAATAAATTTGATATAAAAACAAAAGTGGCAACAAACCTATTAAATACGTCATCTACAATTCTTTTCGTTTTCTCTTGCTAATCTGTCTCAGTATTAATGTGGTGAATTAAATACATATGTATAATAATATTAATAATAATTTTCCATAAATTTTTTGATTTTTTCGAGAAAGCTATAATATAGAATTTAATAAAGTGTTATTCGGATTTTTCATTGAAGTTTTGCAGCGAAAATTGTAAAGGTACAGTGTTTTTGTATTAAAAAAATGGCGCAATTTTTTTTCTTTAGTATTTGCAAATGTATTTTTCTATTTTTTCTTCTAACAGATTGCTCTCGCACGTTTATTGCAGGGGATTTATAGTTTTTTCTTGTTATATTTATTTGAAAATTGTGAATCGTCACGTACGCACTTAAAATAACATTGAAGCGTATATAAATTACTCTTGCTGGAGTTTCTCCCCACTTCTCCAGTGTTTTACTGTTAGTAACACCCCAAAAACCACCCACTTTATTAGTATACTGTTCTAAATACCGGCAACTGGTGATTTTTATTGTTTGTTTGGTTTATTCTGCCTTGATTTGTTATGATTAGAAAGTATATGAGAAAAGAGAAATGTTAATATTGTATTAGTCATATTAATCATAATGTCTGCTACATTGTGTACAATGTGTAGCAATTTAAATTTGCACTTTGTACGTTATATAGATATTGTTTCAATGACGTACATATGTATGTACATAGTAATACATTTGTTTACACAATGTTAATGAATTATTTATTTATAAATAATTATCTATTGTTGACATTTAAGTGTATAAACAAATCGGAAAAAACATACATACATACATATAAATATACATATGTATGTATTTCTTAGGGTGTATGTAGTTTTTGTAAACAATTTATGAAATTTAACTACTACTTTCTTGATACTATAGTATTATTTAGTTCTGAAAAAAAAAAAAGCATAACATCTATATTCCGAATCGTACGTCATTTTGAACCATATTTAGATCTTTGTATGGGAATATAACTTTTAGTAGAAATGTGAATTTACAAAATTATGAAAAAAAACCTATTTAAGTTCTCACAATGAAGAGGAGATAATAAATAATTGATTCAAATACCAAAAATAATTATTATTATTATTATTATTTTTTTTTTTTAAAGAAACAAATTAAATCAGATATAACCTGTAAAAACGGAGTTAATCGTTTTATTCTATGATGTTAAAAAGTTGAATTTTAGTTTGAATTTAAATTAATAATCATTCGAAAAAGAAATATTTGAAATAATTTTTTTCTCAATTTTATATCAAATTTTTTAAAATAAATGTTTTCTCAAATATATGTCAAATTCTTTTTAACCTTAAATAAAATATATGTTTGTAAAAAAATGCCTACAAAAAATTGATTCAAAATTTAAAAATTTGAATTTTAAATTATTTGAAAGTTATTTCTTAAACATAAGACGAAAAATGGGCAAACTACTTTAAATGCATCAATTTGATGAAAACTTAACTGTGAAATTCATCCAAAAATTAAACGGTTATACATATCATACCGTTACATTACGTTTTCAAATACTCTGTTTACTTTAATTTATTGGAAAAGTATTCGAAAGGATCTGTTTTCACAAGCAACATAGTGGTCTGCATTGTAATTAAAAATACATTTAA
>JACGTJ010002390.1:4688-25723 GCA_014858695.1 Chrysomya rufifacies | reverse complement strand
TGTATTTCTAAACATTTTTAGTCGCCACTTTACGACCATCATGGATTTTTCTAGCATGCTCAGCAAAAATGAGCCACATCAACGAACAATCATACACTTGGACATGGATTATTTCTATGCACAAGTCGAAGAGTTACGTGATCCTTCGTTGCGTTCAAAACCCTTGGGGGTACAACAGAAAAACATAGTTGTCACTTGTAATTATAATGCACGAGCATTAGGCATTAAAAAATTAATGTTGGTCGCTGAAGCAAAACGTCTATGTCCCGATTTGGTATTGGTGAATGGGGAAGATTTAACGCCATACCGACAAATGTCTCAGAAAATATTCGAATTGTTACTTAATTATACACCATTGGTGGAGAAATTGGGATTCGATGAGAATTTCATGGATGTCTCGTTGTTGGTCGAGAAACGTGAACAACTAAAACAAGAGCAACAACAACAAGAGCACGATTCTGATGATATTGATTTGCCTCCAGTTATTGGTCATATATATCCTTCCGATGGAGCCACTTTAAATGCCTGTAGTTGTGGTTGTGCTCAGCGCTTAGCGTTGGGTACTCAGATAGCTCAAGAAATAAGAAAGGAATTGGTCGATAAATTAGGTGTAACGTGCTGTGCTGGTGTATCGTATAACAAACTATTGGCGAAATTGGTTGGCTCTCAGTATAAACCAAATCAACAAACAGTTCTAGTATCATCACATGCCGAACAATTTATGCGAGAATTGGGTGAGCTCAATAGAATCACAGGTATTGGACAGAAAACAGAATCTCTTTTGCTTGAAAGTGGGGTAGCAAATGTTGAAGAATTGCAGCGTTGTGAAATGGATTTTTTGCGTAAGAAATTTGGATATGAAACTGCAATAAAATTAAAAGATTTAGCATTTGGTCGTGATACAAGTGGTGTACGTCCTACTGGTAAACCAAAAAGTATTGGTTTGGAAGACTCTTGTAAACCCATATCTGTACGAACAGATGTTGAAGAACGTTTTCGTATGCTTTTAATGAGATTAATGGAACAGGTAAATTAAAAAAAAATATATATATATTTTTTTTTTTTTCAAATTTAACATTATATATGCAATTTTCTAAATTAAAGGTCGCTGAAGATGGGCGAATACCAATTTGTTTAAAAGTTATTTTGCGCAAATTTGATGTTCAGAAAAAGAGCAGCCATCGTGAAACAAAACAAGCCAATATACTACCGTCTCTTTTTAAATCAACTTCTTGTACAGATACGGGTGGACCCAAAGTAATGTTGGCAGAAGGTGCCCAAGAAAAACTTTTGAAAATTATAATGCGTTTATTCGAACGTGTAGTTGATATGAATAAACCTTTTAATATCACACTAATAGGTTTGGCATTTTCGAAATTCCAGCAACGTAAGGTAGGCTCATCATCCATAGCAAATTTCCTTATCAAAAAAACGGATTTGGAAGTACAATCAATAACGTCTCTAACAAACACCGACGTTATTGAAACAAATCCGGAAGCCTCATCATCATCAACAAATTCAACATCACCCATGCCCAGTAATGATGATGAGGCGTTTCGCTCATCGCCTACCACCTTTCAACCAAGTGATCAATTTTATCGTAGAAGGACTACGGCTGCATCACCTATACCCATGTTGATTGATAATGGTTCGGAATCAGGAGCTACTAATTCAGACTTCTCCGATTTTTCTGAAACTGAAGTAGAACCTTCACCTAAAAAGAGTCGTATCAGTCGTTTGCTAATGAATAAACGTCGTTGCTTTGGTAGTTCAGCTATTTATAATTCTACTGGAGATACTGCAGCCGAAGTAGCTTCTCCAAGTAAATTACGTGTTTGCGATTTACGTTTAAATTCGCGAGACAGTGATCGTGATTTTCCCATGAGTCCTAGTTCCGCGACCTCATCTACATTAACGTCCAACACAGCTACAAGTTTAACTAGCACACCATCAACTTCTCACTCAACTACTACTACTGCCAGTGGTTGCAATAATTTGCAACGTTTTTGTCCAGTCCAAACACCACCATCTACTCTTTTAAGTCGTATCGACCGTTTAGACGATTTTCGAGCAAACGCTTTAATTTTCGCTCGTAGACATTCATTAGCATCTTCATCGACAACAGTTTCACCAATGCCTTCACCCATGGATGATTGTATTGACTCACAAACACTGCCTGTTGCATTATCACCTCCAACACAAGTGGAAAAGTCTGAAAATGATAGCAGCATTAATAGTACTGAGAAAGTATCAACTACCATTACAGGCAACCTTGCGAACATTCCTTGTCCGTCTGGGGTTGATCCTCAAGTTTTTAACGAGTTGCCTTTGGATGTACAAAATGAACTAATTGCATCGTGGCGTTCCTCTTTGGCAGCAGCAGCGGCAGCAGTAGCCAATGGTAATATGTCACCGCTGAATTCATCACAAAATAGTGGAACGTCCTTAACACAAACACAAACTACAGCAAATTCGACAGCAAAAGCTGGTGGTAGTAGTGCGAATGCGAATGGTGCTCAAAAGAATACCCTCTACAGGTATTTCTTACGCAATAAGTGATCTATTGCCGATTCTCAATACTGGCTCTTGTTTTATGTAGTTTTTTAATTGTTTATTTTTTTTTCATAATTGATTATTTAACTTTTTTATTATTATTGTACTACTATTTAAATGAGATTTTGTTGTTTTTTATTCGAGTTGTTCACTAACGAACTTTAAAATGTATGTGATTAAATTATTTTTATTGAAAATCAAAGATACGACGTAAATTTTAAAGTTTTTGAATTTTCTATAATACATCATTAACGAGAATATATTATCATAGTTTTATATCTTATCATTTACGTCGATAGACTGTATGCCGCGTATAATCCTATTGTTTTTTTATTTCTTTTTACCTTTGTGAAATGATTTTTTTTTTTTTAAATTTAATTTTTAATTACAAGCTGAGTTATTTTAACAAATAATAAAACATATTTAAAGCATAGTTTTGAGACAAAACACTATTTTTTTATAATAAAATTTGTTATGTTTTTATGTAAAGCTTTAAATTTGTTTATAAAATTTGTTAAAGTTAATTAGCATTTAAACATTTTTAAACTGAGATTTATTTAAAAATATTAAAATATACATATGTATTGCTTAAGATCCATTCACTGTCATTAAAGTTTATAAGATAACTTAAAGTTGATTATTATTTTAATATATTATCATATTATTAATGTAGTGTTTTAAAAATGTTTCTACCAACAATAAAATTTAAAATAATATACAAATATTGAAGTAAAATTTGCAATTCTTTTATTAAAATTAAATGTTAAACCGTATGTTAACTGACTTGGGGTAGCTTTTTTTACATTTTTGTGGCTTTTAAGATTTTTGATTCATTTTCTTAATTTATAAATTTCTTTGAACTTGTAGTAGTTTGAACCTCTTTTGTGGCACTTGCTCAGAGTTTCCAGATAAAGAGATTTTTTTCCTAAATCGGGGATCTCACACTTTATTTGGCGATTTTTTTTTAATAATTGACAATTTTATATTTTTAGACCTAAATAAAGCATCCCTTGTAATAAACATTACGTATTTGGAATTATGTATTTGGTAAACTTTAAATTCTTTTTAAAATTCACATCATTAGCTTTAGTTTTTAGTCAATATGATGATATGAATGATGGCCAATTTCAAAGGAAACTTTAGTGAATCTGAATAGTTTTGTTTTCATTAAATTATATAAAAATGTTAACGATATTTATTACATTGTATTTAGAATTTCTTCCATTTCGTTCGGTGACTGATAAATAGAAATTTGATTCAAACATCAAGCGGCAAACATTTTTATATTTATTTTTTCATTGCTTGATAATTCTTTGATCATAAATGTTTACTTTCATATAAAACTTTAGAATGTAGAAGTAATTCTGAAACGAACGGCCGATTCGGAATTACGAAAAAACTTTTTCCAAAATACAAATTTTCAAAATCAATTCATCGCTGCTACTGCAGTCGATTTAACCCTTCTGTGAGACGCCTTTGCATAGAAGAAAAATAAGTAAGTGGAAATACATATAAACAAGTATTGAATACAATTTTTGTTTTTTTAATTTTATTTACTAATTTATTTACACATATTCCTTGTACATAACTAAATTTAAGATACTATTCACTATATATAAATATTTACTAAATATCAAAGAAGTAGTAGTTGAAATGTTATAATTAACGTTATATATATTTTTTTCACAATGACGATTATAATTTTAATTCCAGAAATATATTTGTAACTTGATACAAGTAAATAAAAAAAGTATTCATTAACAAAAAGAAAGTTCTATATATATTTCATTTTTTTGTTAATATTTACAAGTCTTTTAGGATGATAAAGTTTTAGAACCAAAAATGAAATAATATATTGAAATTAATGATTACAATTGAATAATGAAAATTATAAATGAACGGCACATGGCATATAATTTTAAAAAATTTATAAACTGAAAAATGTTGTGAATTTATATTGAATGGCAAAATTTGGTTAATAAATAAGTAAAATTTTTAAATGAACATCTTATGTTTTTTTTTCTTTTTTAATTTATAAATACTTATAAGTATATAAAGATATAGTGTCTTTTTGTAAATTTTATTTTATTGAAAGAGTAGAGAGTGAGAGATAGAGTATATCTAATGGCTCAGCCAACCGACTTTAATGAAATACTTACGCAATGAACTTTCAACAGGCGACAAATTACTTGAAGTTACTGGTGCACCACTCAATAGCACAGTTTTAAGTGATAAATATGTAGTAGGTGGTAAATTGAATAGTTTACAAATTTGTTGTTCATTATTCGACAAGAGATTCGAGCCTAAAGGTTGTGTTAAATTTTTCAATTCTTCTAGTTGAGAACGTAAAATATTACTCATCGGCATAGCTGGTGATGCTATTGACTGTTGTCCTTTTTGGCCGTTTGAAATCATTTGTGGAGAATGATGATTGTTGTTGTTGCTGCTGCTGTTTTCCTGTATTTGTAGCAGTCTTTCCACGTTTTGATTTCCCAGCGCGACATCGTTTATCTGTAACTGTGGTGCTGATGTCTTCCCTGTTCCGGTTAGCAGTTGTTGGAGGTGGGGTTGTTGATTGTGGCTGGGATTCGTTTGAGTTTTCATCAATGTTGTGGTATTGGTTGTTAGAAGACCGCTGCTGGCTGCTGGTGTGGTCACCGTGGCCATTGTCGTCGTCGTCATCGTCGTATGTACCTGTGATACCCGATAGCTATCCAAGTAGTTTCTGTTGAGCGATGATGCGACGCAAGAGATCTGGTCGCCGGTGTGGTGCATGTTGTTTGGTGCGATGGAATTTGAGTTTTCGTTTCCGTTTGACAGTTCTCTACATTAGACAAGAAAAAATAGTTATAATACTTTCTTTTATTTTTTTAATAATTTTAAAAAATAACTTACAGTTTTCGGTTGCTGTGTTGAGGGGAGTGCAAGGAATAATCTAGCTGCCGATGATTTCCAGTGTTGTGTTGCAAATTGTCCTGTAGTAAAACATTGTCTTATACATCCATTCAAACGTTCGCCGTTTGGTGTGCTGATAATACACGGAAGCTGAATATCGCAAAAAAGGTAAATAAAAAATTAGTACTTTTTTCGAATTTTTTAAAAAAAGAAGAAACAAAAATAATATTTACAATGTTTTGACATTTTTTATTATTTACAAGAAAAGAAAGGAAATTTACTAATTTTCAATTACCACACGATATTCATAAAAGCTTTCGTGTATTAACAGTTTATACATATATAGATATTTCAAAATAAATATAATTTAAAACTAAACTTATAGTAATGTTTAATACTAAACATAAATATGTAATAAATGTTAGGGCGACTTTTTTTTAATTTTTGACGATATAAATGCACAATTTTGTTGATACCAAATTATCCAGTTTTCTCATTTCTTCCTTGTGATATGTTTATCTAACAGTTCGAAGTTACCTTAAGTCATTCGAAGTTACCTCAAGTCGTCCGAACTTACCCAATCTCATACAAAATGTACGTGTTTGGGGTACTTTTGAAAAGTCTTTTTAAAGAGGTCTAAGTTAATATATATACATGTATATTTAAATAAAATCTTAAAACTGTCAGACTATAAATTTGAATAAAAGCTAGTCTTTAAAGTTTTGAATATATTCCCTTTTAAAGGCACATAAAATTACAAATAATCAAAATTTTTACTCGAAGTTACGCTCATTAAAAAACTTATTATAAATAAAATTGTTAAACTAATAATTTCATAAAAAAGAGTATAAAAGAACTTACAGTCTTTCCATGTCCATAAGGACCAGTCGAACGGTTAGCCGCCATAGCAGCATGTTGCTCAAAATGACGGCACTCATCTATTTTAGTCAAACCATTGTAACGATAACGACAAAGTTCCGATAAACGTATACGTAATTCTTTTTCCCTTTCCAAAGAATTTAACAAACGTTCATATTCATTGGCAGTATAAAATTGAGCAAATACACGAAAACGATCTCGAAAATCTTTTTGTTCTCTTGATAAATTAGGATATTGTGCATAGTTACGATTACGAAAGAAATTTGCAACTAATTGATAGTCACGTACTAAACGTTTACGACGTACTCTTTCACGCAAACGTCTAGTATAGAGATCAACATGAGCCAATTTAAGTAAATAATCCGCTTCAGTGTCATCAGTATTTAGAGACATTTTTGATATTAACTGTTCGGCAGTAAAGTCATATTCTCTTTCGAAACTATCACGATTAGGCATATATCCCAATTGGGCAGCCTCTTCAGCTGTTATGTCCAGGGGTGGCAAACGTTGCATTGCTGTTGCACCCAATGGCCCATTATCCTCGGAGGTGTGATCAATTAAAGTGGGTCTTTGTGCTTGGGCAGGTGTCCAAGTGTGGCGTCCAATGGTGCCATTAACAAATTTATTAACGTATTCCTCTTTAGCATCTTCGGCAGATTTGGTTTCAATGTGTTTGCTTACATCTTCCCAGTTACCATAACCGTACTGTTCGATGGCATCCAATAAGCGTATTTCTTCTCTAGCTGTCCAAGCACCTTTACCACGAAATACTGATAAAATAGCAGTACCAGTGTCCATAAACTGATAAGGATGATTGTTTTGATGGGAACCTATTTCAGCACCAGCAGCAAAGCACTATGCATAACAAAAAAAATAAATGTAAACAATTTTTTTTTTCATAAATTGTCAAAACAAAACGTCATTCACAGTTCATTTTCTCTCAATTTGCGTATTCATTTTGAATTTCACCATGTAATTCATTTTGCTCTCTATGGCTCATACAAAAAAAGAGATAAAACCAAATTTTCCCTTTCCAGTCGCAAAAAAAAAACCAATAAAATGACTTTTTTTTCTTTTTATTACAACTTACTTGTAGACACAAATCGAAATTTTCACATTCAGCACAATGAACACGTATGCCTTGTATATCATCCTGACAGTTTGTACAATTATATTTTGTAAATAAATCTGCAATTGTAGTCATTTTAATAAAAAATTATAAACTAAATTTCCTAAAACTATGTGTTAATTTTGCTGAATTCTAGAAAAATATATTCTTACGCACCCGCCATATTGGCTTTTTCGTGTTGATGAATCGTAATGCTAAAACAGCGTTTTTATCGGCGCTGGAATTGAGAAAAACTGGTATTCGGTGTTTTTTGCGTTTTTTAAAGCGTCAATATTATTGAATATATATTATGAATGTTTTTGAACACAGAGTTCAGAATACTCATTTTTAATTAATGTAACAAAAGAAACCTTAAAATGTCACACCTTTAAATGCTAACTCTATATACAAACGAATAGCTTGACTCAATGGCTGTTTCGTTTTAAAATCAATTATATGCTTTATGTAGATTAATATGATAACATAAACTCAGATAGTTTCAAAAGTAATCTTGTTAAATAAAATGTTAATAGTTATCGCGTATTTTTATACCTTATATCAATGGAAACAAATTTGCTATTTTTTCGTATTGTTTGAAATTTCTATTGAAAATTATATTTTTATATCAAAAATAATAGAATTTAAAATTTTGCAATAGTTTTCGACATTATTCCTTATATTAATTATGGAAATATTTGTTAATAAAACTTGTATTTTATTAACAAATATATCCATAATTATTTGATTTAATAAAAAAGCGTTAATGCTCATTTAATGATTTTTTCCACTGTTTAACATCATTCTATATGATAAAAAAAAGTAGAGGTAACACTGTCGATGAACACTTTCATTCCAGGGTTGTATTTACTAGAATCAGAGACGACAAATAGTCAACTTTAAAAATATATGAAAATGAGTTAAAGAGCATAAATCAAATTTTTATATGAAAAACTATAATTAAATTTCCTGGCTAAACTAAAAGAAATGGCGTCAAAAGACTAAAAATCCGGAATAGTGAATACATAATTTTGTTGTATCTATTTCCATATACTAACTAACTAATAATACAATCGTGTTTTAATCAAATAATCTTTCGAAAATTCAACTATTATTTTCAAATTTGTAACCATAGCCGGAGGACATTGTAGTGGTAGTTGCTCAACTTGTTGCTCAATATAAGAACAAAATAAAAATAATATTCAAACATATAATCATATCATAAACAAGTAAGAACACTAGATTCCGCTGTGAAGAATACCATATACCTTTCACCTATATTGGCTAATACATATTTTCTGTGTAAGAAAATGTTTGTGTATATTTTATTTTTTTCACAATTACTCAATAATGATCAATTTCAAAAATTCCAAAAATTGAGATTAGAGAAAAATACTATACTATCGATTTTTGGAGTACCCCATCCTAATATGCTATGATAAATCCGTTCTTCGTTCGATATGATCGAATCCGGTAAAATGTTGAACCGAAATGTATCCAAAAATCAACGACTTCATTTATATAGGCTTCGGCTATTACTTTTGGTATTGACTAAGTAGAAAGTTCGGCAGCGGCTTACCGCCGTTGTGAGGATTATCGACTACGTTCTCTTTTTCTCATTAATTAAAGAAATTTTTGCAAAAATATTTTTTTTTTGTTATCAAAATATAAACAATTCGAAAAATTCCTATAGAATTTAGAAAATGAAGTATTTTATTAATTTTAATAAATTTCCTTTGTAAATCGAAGGTTTGACTAAAAACGAAACAAAAATATATTATTTATATAAAATAAATACGAATTTCATTGCCAAGTGGGTGGTGGTAGGCTACATAAGATCAAAAGAAAAAAATAAAATTTAAGTACTGAATATTTTTTTCTTCAACAAATAAGAATTGATAATAAAAATACTTAAACAGTGTTAATACTTGTTGAAAAGTTTTATTATGAAATCATCTAAACATCGTACAAATCGTCTTTCAAGTTTAGCCGAAGACATGGGTATGACTTTACCAGATGAGACACCATATCGTGCAAGACTACACCATCTATTTGCACAAATCGAAAAGGAGTTTGAAATGTTATATTTGGAAAATCTGAGCTGTAAGTTAAATGCATTGAAATAAAACAAATTATATAATTGAGTTAAACTTTTATTTAAAATAGTACAGGAAAAGTTGGACACGTATACTAATAAGGATTCTATACAATCCTATGAGCGTTCTACATCCACTAATCCCAGTGGCGGTACCAATGCTGCCTCAGCTGTTATACCCGTAACTGGCCATGATGATGCCGATAATGCTGCTGGCTCAGCTTCGGCAGCTGCAGCTTCTGGAAGTAAAAGTTTAAAATCTAAATTTACATCCAGTGGTAGTAAAGTTAAAGCTAGTCATAAGATTAAGGCCCAAACTAGTCGTATAGTGTCAAGCTTTAAGGCACAATCAGTTGTGAGTACCGTAATGCGTGAATTTTGTGGTCATAAGGATGGGGTTTGGCAAGTTGCTGCCAAAGTTGGACAACCTATTATTGGGACTGCATCGGCAGATCATACGGCTTGTATTTGGGGCATAGAAAGTGGTCGTTGTTTGTTACAATATACAGGTCATGTAGGTTCGGTTAATTCCATTAAATTTCATCAAAATCGCGATTTAGTATTGACGGCTAGTGGAGATGGTACGGCACATATTTGGCAAGCGGCTGTCAACTGGGAAGTATCAAAGTAAGTTGAGCAATTTTCGTATTTTATTGTTTTTTTTTTATTGTTTGATAGTATTATGGTTATAACATACTTGAGACTAATAGATCTTAATCCGAAATATAAAATTACTGTCCTTTAGGAAGGGTCATTCCTCCGAGGAAGAACTTGATGACAGCGATAATCAAGCGGAAGATCGAGATCGAGTCGATACATTAAGGACACCTCTTTGTGAATTTACTGGTCCCGGTGGTCATTTGTCCGTCGTGGTAGCTGCCGATTGGTTACCCAATATGGATCAAATTATTACGGGTAGTTGGGATCGTACTGCAATTTTATGGGATGTAGAAACTAGAGAACCACTGCAACCTTTAACCGGACATGATCATGAATTGACACACGTTTCAGCACATCCAACTCAGCGTTTAGTGGTTACCGCTTCCAGAGATTCAACATTTCGTTTATGGGATTTTCGAGATCCCATACCAGGAGTATCAGTATTTCAGGGTCACACAGAGTAAGTCGAAATTAATGCAAATGAAAACTATACAACATACTTATAAATAACTTTAAAAATTCCTTAATGGAAGGAGTGTAACCTCTACCGTTTTTACCAAAGATGATAAAGTAGTTTCGGGTTCTGATGATCGTACTGTTAAAGTTTGGGAATTGCGTAATATGCGTTCAGCTTTAACCACCATACGTACAGATGCCTCAGTAAATCGTTTGGCTGTGTCTAGTGGTGGTATTATAGCTATACCACATGATAACAGACAAATACGTTTATTTGATTTGAATGGCCAAAGAGTAGCACGTTTGCCACGAACTAGTAGACAAGTAAGTTTAATAAAAATTAATATTCACTAATCAATTTTTATAAATTATATAAAAATCCTTTAGGGTCATAGACGTATGGTATCTTCCGTGGCCTGGGCCGAAGAACCTCTACTAAATTGTGATCTCTTTTCATGTGGTTTTGATCGTAGAGTATTTGGCTGGTCCATTATTTTGCCAAAAGACAATTGAAAACTACTAAAAACATCCCCTTTAAAATAATATCATATTCAAATTTTAACTATTTTGTTATTGTTTATTTGTTAAATGAAAGGAAAAAAAGTACTATAAAGAAATCATAAAAAAACAAAACTGACCAAAATTCTAAATCAAATGTTTTGCACCTGTATTAAAACAAGCATACTGATTTTTCGAATAACTATACAAAAACTTTTTATTTCAACAACGTAACGTTTATTAGTTTAACTCCCTCCATTATCACAAATTTATTATATAACAAAATATTTTCATAATCATGCCAAATTATGGGAGATCATAATTATTTATTATTCATTTTATTTCTTATGTTACTATATTAAATAAGTGTATCATTTATCTATAAACGTATACCATGTTATAATTATATTTATATACATAATTTTTAATATATTAAGTATTATTCTTTAAATTGTTAAACATTTTTTTTCTAACCACTAAAAGAATTAATATTAACTGGTAATTACTAAAAAAAACTAATGTAACACATTTAAAATGTTGCTTATTCAAACACTCTGAACAAAAAGGAATTTTAGAAATGAATGTCATTATTTACATATAAATATATTATTAAACGTATTGTAGTTTTATTAGCAAAATACTTCTAATATTTTATTGAAAAGTAAATAAAAATTATGTCTACTAATAAAATCAAACAAAACTAAATCTATATTTTGTCAAACAAACTTTATCTATTCTAGGCTACGTTTCGGTTGAAATAAATTTTAAATTCCTGAGCTGAGATCCCTTGCATTTTAAAACCATGGTACTGATAGAGTTATAGTTAGTTAGACGGCACTGAATAAAGGTTACTGCAAGTTAAGCATTTGTTGGCAGGTTAAATTGATGTCGGCAACAAAGTTACTGAACGTTCTTTGAGTTGGATTAATCTAGAATAGAAACTTGTATTAACCCGAAAAGGGTTATTATTAATCTGACCGTAGAGGAATAAGCATTTTATGGTTCTCACTAGACATATGGGATAGTAATGTTCTAAAATAGCACAATCAAAACTGAAGTTAATGGTCGTGGTAATTATAGGACATTGTATGATTGGCAAGTTGAGTGCTAAATGGAACACCAATATCGTTTTGCCAGAAAAAGCAAATAAAACTTTAGGAATATTTCTAAAAAAAAATGTTATGTAGGAAAGTGTTTGATAATTTATGAAATTTTCTGAAAATGTTTGTTTTTTTTTAAATTTTTGTTTTTTGGAAAATTTGTTTCTTTAGCAAAATTTTCAAAAAATTTCATATTTCCATCAAAATTCCAAAAACTATTTAATATTACGATAAATTTTTGTCAAATTTCATACAAAGGAAAGTTAAAAAATATTTTATCTTAATAATATTTAAAATTTTTTTTCCAGAAAAAAATCTTGTGACGGAAAAAAGCGGAAACAGTAATTAGGCGAAATTACTATCAAATTAAATGTAAAACTTAATATATTCTTTAAATGTTTGTTTCTTAATTTATTTTGTTTTCTTTTTTTTTTTTAATTATAAACAGTCTTATTTATAAAACAATTATAGGAAAAAAGGTCTATGAAAAGTACTTAGCGTTAAACATTAAAAAGTAACTATTTAAAAAATAATAATATATAAAACTAGAAAACTAAAAAAATAAATATAATTTAACTGCCTAAACAAGTAATATTATCATTACTGGTGAAAAATACTTTAACCAAACGTTGACAACCGGTGGGTAAGGCTAACAAACGATTCAAATTAGTCGATGAAGAAGACGAGGAGGAAGAAGAAGAGTTGTGCGAACTTGATTCACTAAAATAAACATATATTAATAATCTTTATTAATATTCTGTTGTATAAAAACATACCTCATAGGTGCTAATTTCTTAACATCCCATATTCTTAAGCTGCCATCACGACAACCCGATGCTAAATATCTGCCATTCGAACTCCAAGCTATACTGGTAACCGTCGCACTATGATCTTTAAGTTCATTGAGTTGAGAACCTGCTGCTATATCAAATATACGTATTTTAGATTCTTCGCCTCCAGCGGCTAACATTTTACCATCAGGACTAAAACATATACTATTAACGGGTTGTTTGCAATCGGAAAAGACACGCATCAGTTTCCCACTGGTAACACACCACAAACGTACTGAGGAATCCGTTGAACCGGTAGCAATATAATTGCCATTAGGATGAAATGATAAACACTAAGAAAAATTAAGCATTAAATTTATTTTCTTTTCGGTTTTGTTATTTAGCTGACTTACTTCAACATCTTGCGTATGACCCACATATGTTATTAAAGGAAATTCTCTTTCTAAAGACCACAGTCTAGCTGTTAAATCTTTTGATCCCGTTGCCATATACATACCAACCGGACTTTCATCCATGCACCAAATGGGATAACGATGACCTCTATATATGGCTGCACAATTTAAATTCTCAGCACGCCAACAACGTATACAGCCATCCTTTGAACTACTATAGATTAGTGGATAATGTGAGGAAAATTGTATATCTGTTATACCGGCTCCATGTCCACGTAAACTTACACCACCATATGAATTGCTAATAATGTGCAGGGAAAAATGTATAGTGCGATTTTTTTATGTAGATTTTTTTTTATTTTTAAAATTACTTACTAGGAATTGTCTATGTATTTTTTGTCGTAATATTTTTCTTGAAAATATTTCTTTTGAGGATCTTCTGTAGAATGCTGGCATTTTATATCGCTTTCAATATCATCTTCGTCCTCCTCAACGAAATTATTCATTTCCCATTGACAGTGTGAGGAAGAATATTGTTTATAAAGATTTTTCCCCCGCATTGAATGTTGATTCATTTGCCATAATTGTATTAAGGAATTATTGAAACCCGCTATTAAATGACATTCCTGAGGATCTAATGCGGCGGAGGTAAGTCTGAAATAGTAATGATATATTTTATAACATTGTAACATTTTTTCCATGATGTTAAAAGGAGAGATACTAGTTTTGATCATCAGTTCTAGTTTAGTACAAGTTCAGTTATACTGCATTCCTATTATATTTCGGTCCTAATTCAGTTTTAGTTAAGGTCTATTTCTGTTTTAATTGAGTTTAGTTATGTTCTATTTCACGCTTAGTTACAGTTTAGTTCTATTTAAATCCTAGTGGAGTATTTCAGGTTAAGTTGAATTTTACTTTAGTTCTATTTCATTTCTATCTCAGTCCCAGTATATTTCTAATGAATTCTACATTATTAAGTGGAAACTTAATTTAACTTACCCCTGACTCTTATCAGCTATTCGAACAATTCGAGGAAATTCTAAAGGATTCTTGAATATTTGTTCCCTTGATTCCTTAATAGTTTTTAAACATTGCTTAACATTATATGTAGTATCTCTTAATCTACCGACATCAACGTCACTATCTAAACCATCAACTTCAGTTTTAATTGTACATTCAGGTTGCTCTTCAGCTACTCTTTTACTGGAAGATTTTTCTGTTTTAATTTTTGGGGTGGGAGGTAATTCACTATCATCCTCATCGTCTAAGGATTCCTCTGGCATAAATACTGTCTCTTCGGTATGCTGGCGTATTTCATGATCCATTATATGAACATGTATCCAAGTTTTTAGTAAATTTAAAATCAAAACATGACCTCTTTTCTCCAGAAATTTTAGTAATATTTTCACTACGGCTTCGCATGTGTGAATTTCATGTTTAGCCGAACGGAATTGTGCCACATCTGGATCTGATTCTAATGTGTCCAATTTTTGACATGCAGATATTTTTTGTATTAATTTCATAACAAAATCCAGTTCGGGATCTTCTTCAGCAAAAGCTTCACGTGCGAAACGTATATTTAAATGCTGCCAGCCAGACTCCAAATTGCCATCTGAAGACGGCAAAGAACAGCCATTAATTTTAGTTGCGAATGGTGCTTCATAAGTGTCAATAGGTGCTACTAAATGTGCATATTTTCTTAAAAAATCAACTGCTGCCTTGGTTTCACGTCCTTTCAGGAGCTCAATGTACAAGTGTGCCAACATGGGAGCATAAAAACGTTTTAATTCCGCACGAATTTCTTCCGGTTGAGATTCTATAAACTGGGAAAATCTGCAATTATAATATATATTATTTACATCCGTTTATAATATTTACATCCTTTTTTGTTTCAAATATGTTTTTTTTTTATTTTATTTACCTAGAAAATTGTTGATCAACCATATTATAATTATTGGTCAGACACAAGACATTAGAGAAGACAAAAGAATTGCCGCCATGCAAATCATTTTCAAGCATTTTTTGCAAGACAAAATTCTTTCTATTTTGTAATAATAATAAGTCGGATTTACGAAATTTCTCACTTCCCTGCAATAACATTATCAAAAATGAACCAGAAAAAAATTATATTATTAATAACTTCCCTTAATGATTGTTTCTTAAAGTTACTTGCCACAAAATTTTTTTGCTTCAGGTACATGCCGACAGCCGTTCGCAAAATATCACTTTTCGATTTCTTTGATTTATTGCCACTGCACAATGGACTAGAAGCATGATGATTACTTGGAACACTCATTTGTTTATTTATACTTTTTTTTTAATTATTTTATCCTTTTCTTATATTATTTACTTGGTTTTGTTTATAATAGTTTTTTTCGCACAAATTTCGTCTGCAGTGTTGCCACTGTAAAATTTTGGTCTACAAAGAAATTTATGTCCATAATTTACTACTTGCCTATTCCTTCAGTGGCAGCATTGATCCATAATATAAGTTTTACTGGTAACTTTATAAGAAAACAGCTGATTTTTTTCTACTCATTTCCATCAAGTTGTAATTTTATAATAAACTTATTGTATTTTTATTAAACCGATTTCAGATATTTGTTGTGAGTTAAATTTATAATAAAAGTAAGTTGACACTAATAAAACATTGGTATACAACTGTAAATTAAGCAGTACCTGAATAGTTGCACCATGAATTGCAAGTCATAGCGCAACTAATAAGGTACCAGTAACTTTGTAGTTGAATGCTAATGAAATGTCAAATTATTTTATTTTACAAAAAAAATTAACGTAATCTAGAACTGCGTATAAATGAAATGTCGACTTTATAGACTTATTTATTATAGAAATAAAAACATTTTCCCGAACTTTTCAAATGTGGTGGCAACGCTTTCTTTATTTTTTCCACAAAAATATGTTACTCTATGAGTTTTATCGAATTCACGCTAGTTGGCGCAAGCGACTTTGGGGGTTATAGATGTTTCAAAGATTTTGTGGATTTTATATGTGGGGTATTTATAAAACTGGGGAAAACAAAAATATGAGAAGTTGTAAAAAAACAAATTTAATAAATCTATAATATTAGCCTAATTTTATTTACAATTTACCTGAATATTATAATTTATAATATAAAAAATTACACATAATAAATATATACAAATCTATAATATTATATTAATAAAATTTAAACTATATTTTTTAGTTATAATTTTTTTACAAAGATTTTTAAGAGAGAGATAGAGAGAATTCGATTTTTACATGAGATTTAAAAATACTGAGCCACAAAAATAATCACTATTAGAATTACATTGCAAGTCGTTTGTGTGCCATGTTTTAGCTTAGGAAACTCTATCGTGTTATCGATAATAGATTGGAATAATCGTAAAAACAACACAGTCAGCTGTTTACTTAAAATACTTTGTTCAGTTTCAGTTGTTAATTAAAGTTCCTCGATAGCGGTTATATTTCTTAAAAGTGTAATAAATAAGTAATTCAAATATCTACTAATAAAAGCATAACGAATTTATTTGTGCAAAAGAAATCGTAAAATATAAACATGCCGGGAGAAAAATATCTTAATGAATTCTGTGATATTATTGATACCTATGGCGGACGCGATAAGGTAAAATATGCAAAAAAGAAATGAAAAAGAAACAAAATATGATTATAGACATGCGGAATAAACATTTGCGTTTGGCAAATTGTAAACAAAAGCAATTAAACTTAATTGATTTCCCAGCTTAATTAAAATTTATAGGTAATTCATTCAATTGAAAGTGGGTGCAAATAAAACTAGACAAGAAACCAAAAGAAAAAAAATTGTGAAAAATATGCATTGTTGGCAAGTTTGTATTTGCCTATTAAACTGTTACCAATTATAAAAAAAAACTAAAAAAGCTGGATCGAAGTTGTTTATTAACTTCAGGGTTGGTTGTGTTGATAAACAACAGGTTTTTTTGTTTATACCTTTCGTTTCAAATGCATTGTTTTTGTTGTTATCTTTTTTTACTACATTCTCCACAATCGTTCTCTTAATAGGTTTGAGTTGTATGTCTGATAAAGTCGAGCATGTGTATAAACAACAACAATTTTTTTGGTTCAACAAGAAATGGACCTTGACTTGAAATTATTGTTTTTGTAATCATTTTAAAAATTATACAAATTTTTATTTGAATAAAATAACTTAAGGGAAATTGTTAATTCAACCGAATCTAAAATACTAAATGAAGTTGAATTTGTTTGTATAAAAAAACCAACTTAATATTTACCGTCTTTGTCAAATGTTAAAAGATGTTGTGATCAGGGATGGATATAGAAATTATTTTCGATATCAAAACTATATTTAAATTTTGTCTACTACTACTTTTTTTGTAAATTAATGTATTTTGAAGATCTTAGTGTGATTTATATATTAACAGGATTCTTGAATTTATTATCAATAACAATTAAAATTTACATTTCATCAGATGTATTTGGCGTCTCCCGTGGTGTATCATAATGGAACACTTTGTGAGTCATATGTAGATCCTCATTTGACAATATTTGTTTAAAACGAAAACATTATAGATGTAAAATTTTAAACCATATAAATGATCTAGCAAAAAAACTTTTTGCAGGTTTAAAGTCTTAGTAGGTCTTATTTACATTTAATTGTAAGAAGGTCCACAATGTCATCTGGCCCCCTGTAGGGAATAATATTTATGTTTATGTTGTCAAAGCTTATTGGAAGCTAAAAAAAAATATAAAATTCTATAATTAAAATCGTTTAACAAGACAAAGATTGTTTCGCAATTTGACTACCGACAAATTAGTTACAGGAAAATTTCCATATGCATGTAAATTTGTATTATAAAGAATGTTTAAAAGTGTAAAAAGTTCACTTAATTTATTTTATTTTTTGCATTTTATTATACATTTTTTTGTATGAGATCGGGTTATTTCTTTATTATTTTCTGCTTTTATATTCTTATCTATGAAGAATAAATTAAATTATAATCTACATTCATTTTTCTATGAAAATACGATCTAATTACAAATATTTGCAGATGTGTAATATAGTTTTATTTATTTTTTAAAATATACACAATATTATAGAAACCAATATACTATATCAACTAGTTGAACAACGAAAATGATAGTTTTAAAAATATCATGTTTATTTAACTGATAAGTATCCTATGAATACTCTACGACACCATATTAAATTTGTATGGATATGTAACAAATAGATTATTATGAAATACTTACTATAAAATATGCGGTTTAACTCAGAATTTTAAGGATTAACGTTTGGATATGTATCTAAAAACTTTGCGCTGTATATAGGTTGCAATTTCAAAGCTATCGTCTTCAAATTTTGCGCATAATAAGAGAAAACCGATTGAAATTGGTTCTTTCAATGCTTTACATAACCCCCATATATATGGCCTCCAGGAATTAGAATTATGCCTATAAATATCTTAGTTATGTTTTTAATATTCTATAGACTTATGTTCTAAATTGTATTCCAATCGGTGCATTATTGTCTTCCTGGAATTTGAGGTATACAAATACAAACGTATACAAATTAATTTATATTCAAATATAATGTGAGATGTATTTTATAAAAAAACAAAAAATTTAATAAACTGTTTATATAAAAAAAATCATACAAGTTAAATATTTAAAACACAAGTTTAGTTTTGTTTATCTAAAAAATTGCAAATAAACTGATAAAAATATTTTGTGTCAGTATTCAAATGTTATCAAATTTAAGTTTACATACTTATAATACAACCATAACGTAAAAAGGGATATTTTTAACCATGTCTATTGAGTAACTTACTTAAATTATAATCGCATGCTTTAATATAATCAATTTTTTTTAATATTAACGACACCTAACGGCAAGATCAAACACTTTTTTGGTCTTGTTCAGGAAGGTAAAATGGTGTCTAGCAAGCTCTAAAGATGATATTGACATCATAATAGTCGATTATTGAGGCCGTGCAATGTTATTTAGAAGATTTTAAATGTCAGTGTCATGCAGATGTTTCAGCCCACAACTCTCGCATGAGATTATCCCGAGACATCGATAAAAATTTTAAGCGATATTGTTGCTTAGAATGCCATTGTTGATATAAGTGCCCAACTTTAGTTCTATCATCAAGAACTATGCAACTCATCGAGTCATCATGGATGTTGTTTACGGCCTATTCGGGTTAAATTTATCTAAATACACAAGCCAAATATTTGTATTTATGTTTGTTTTGTGTTTCAGAAAAACCCTCTTAAGCAAAACATCTATTCGGTCAAAACTTTTGTGTTAAAAGCTAGAGTCTTCAAAGTTAGCTACACGAGTTTACTGGTCTCCACCAATATCCAAACTGAGATATTATAAGATACTCTACCCAAATCTAATTAAAATTAGGTTATTATACAAACGATTGCAAGCCACAGTTACTAATACACTTAATAAATGCGCTAATACATTTAATCAATGCGGGGTGAGAACAATATAACGACACAACACCCGCCCGGCAGTATAATTATAATGACGTGAGCAATGTTCCCCAACTTAGGGAGATATTTCACGACTAATGTCTGTATTAAGAAAACTTAAAAATAATTCCCAATCTCTTTGTACATTTAATCTAAATAATTCGTTATACACATATTAATATGGTTGCCTTAAATTATATTTACTACCGCTTATGTGAAGAACTTAAGGCTTCGACAAATTTGTCTATTAGTCGAATCGTTGATAGGCCTATGGATAACATCTAAAGAATATTACGTTGTTACAACACTATTCATATTTTTTCATGTATCTTAAATTTCACTATTTTTCTGTCAACGTTGCACCAAGTAAAATTTAATTTGCGTTAAAAACTTTTCGGATTTCTGATAATATACAAGTAATTAAGATTGTTTTAACACTTCGCTAAAAGTATTTAATACGTGGTTTTCAAACCAATTATTTTAATGTTAATAGATGTATTGTTAATACTAATTCGAAAGATATATTTTTCGAATTGAAAAACAAAAAAATCACCAATAAAAGAGAGTATGAGAGAGCTAAGTAACAGTTTTTTTTTTTATAAAAATACTTGCAAATTTTTATACCCTTTACTTATAGTGAAAGGATATATATAAGTTTGTAATACCGTTTGTAATTTCTATATTTTTAATCTGTGGCTCATAAAGTATATATATTCTGAATCATGTGTTCGAGAAAATGTGCATGTCCGTCCGTCCGTTGGTATGTCGTTTATGAAGGCCCCCGTCTATAAAGCTATACAATATATGTATCAAATCATTCGTTAGGGTCCCGATAATTTTGCTATTTAAATTCTGCAGAATCCATTCATTAATGGCGGAGATATCTTCAAAAAAACCGTTATTTTTTATATTTTTCAATATTTCGACTATTTCTATACATACTACGGACTTGGAGTCTACATAAATCTATAGCATGATTTTTTGTACAATTTTGGTTTTTTAAATTTAAATCGGTTAGTAAATAGTCGAGTTATTGTCAAAAAAACGATTAAATTTTATTCATAATTGTTGTTTTTGTTTTGCTAATAAAAACCACACAACATTACCATAAATCTTTGTTTTGGATTT